>VUQH01040940.1:0-14984 GCA_015106775.1 Etroplus canarensis
TGAGTTAAATATGAGTGTCACTGCAAAGGGTCTGAATACTTATGACCATGTGATATTTCAGTTTTTCTTTTTTAATAAATTTGCAAAATTTTCTACATTTCTGGTTTTTTTTGTCAAGATGGGGTGCTGAGTGTACATTAATGAGAAATAAAATGAACTTTTTTGATTTTGGCAAATGGCTGCAATGACACAAAGAGTGAAAAATTTAAAGGGGTCTGAATACTTTCCGTACCCACTGTATACACCAGTAGTGGAAGAGGTGATGTTTTTTTACTTGTAGGTGCAATATGTAGAATATCTTACTCTAGAAGGTATTCTTAAAGTATTCTTCACTGTATCATGAAGCAGGTTCCCCTATACCTCAGCTGGATGAGCAGATGATCCATGCAATGAGGGCTCAGACTATTTCCTGTGTGTCACTCACCCGTTCTCACTTCCTGTCTAGTCCACACTGTCCTATGTAAAAAAAATTTTTTAAAAAGTCCTAAGTAAAAAAATACCATGAAGCAAAAACTCTAGTGCCACTTTAGCTTTGTAGCCCAACTCTTCAATTTGTATCACATATTTTACTGAGCATCCAGTTTTCATGTCTACCATTGCCACCTATTGTTACACCATACACAGTGCCTTATGAAGTATTCATACCCCTTGAACTTTTCCACATTTTGTCACATTACGACGAGCGTAAATGTATGCACAAAGTAGTGCATTATTGTGAAGTGGAAAAAATTATTGATGTTTTCAATTTTCTTTTTTACAAATAAATATCTGAAAAGTGTGGCATGCGCATGCAATCAGCTCCCCTGAGTCAATGCTTAGAACCACTTTTTGGGGTATGTCTCTACCAGCTTTGCACATCTAGAGACTGAAATTGTTGCCCATTCTTCTTTGCAAAAAATCTCAAGCTCAGTCAGACTGGATGGAGAGCATCTGTGAACAGCAATTTTCAAGTCTTGCCACAGATTCTCAATTGGATTTAGGTCTGGACTTTGACTGGGACATTCTAACACATGAATATGCTTTGATCTAAACCATTCCATTGTAGCTCTGGCTGTATGTTTTGGGTCGTTGTCCTGCTGAAAGGTGAACCTCTGCCCCAGTCTCAAATCTTTTGCAGACTGTAACAGGTTTTCTTCAAGATTGCCCTGTATTTGTCTCAATCTATCATCTCATCAACTCTAAACAGCTTCTCTGTTCCTGCTAAAGAAAAGTATCCTCACAGCATGATACTGCCGCCACCATGTTTCACAGTGAGGACGGTGTATTCAGGGTGATGTGCAATGTTAGTTTTCCATCACACATAGAGTTTTGCATTTAAGCCAAAGAGTTCAGTTTTGGTCTTATCTGACCAGAGCACCATCTTCCAGATGTTTACTGTGTCACCACATGGCTTGTGGCAAACAGCAAATGGGACCTTTTTATGGCTTTCTTTCAACAATGACTTTCTTCTTGATTTTCTAAATAAAGTATTCTGATTCTGATTAATTCTTCCATGAAGGCTAGATTTGTGGAGTGCATGACTAATAGTTGTCCTGTGGGACAGATTCTCCCACCTAATCTGTGGATCTCTGCATTTCCTCCAGAGATACCATGGGCCTCTTGGCTGCTTCTCTGATTAATGCTCTGTTTGCCTGGCCTGTCAGTTTAGGTGGATAGCCATGTCTTGGAAGGTTTGCAGTTGTGCCATACGCTTTCTATTTTCAGATGATGGATTGAACAGTGCTCCATGAGATGTTCAAAGCTTGGGATATTTTTTTATAACCTAATTATATTTTAAACTTCTCTGTGTGTTCTCGGTTCTTGGTGTGTTCCTCGGGCTTCATGATGCTGGTTGTTCATTGATGTTCTCCAACAACCCTCTGAGGCCTTCACAGTACAGCTGTATTTATACTGAGATCAAATTACACAGGTGGACTCTATTTACTAATTAGTTGACTTCAGAAGGCAAATGGTTGCACTAAATTTTATTTAGGGGTAAAGGGGGCTGAATATATATGCACACCATACTTTTCAGATGTTTATTTGTATAAAAAAAATGAAAACCATGAATCATTTTTCTTTCCCTTCACAACTACGCATTACTTTGTGCTGGTCTATCACTTAAAACCCCAATAAATTACATTCACATTTGTGGTTTTAATATGACAAAATGTGGAAAGGTTCAAGAGAAATTAATACTTTTGCAAGGCACTGTAAATCATTCAACAACTAAACTGCATGTCCTACTAAAGAAAATGCACAATCTTGACTTACTGCATAGAACCCAGCCACAAGGAGCCACAAGCCAGTGTACTCCTAGTGTTGTTCCCAAGCCCAGTTAATGAAAAAGGTTGTGTCAGGAAGGGCATTCAATGTAAAATCTTTGCCAAATCAAATATTCAGCTGCCAGTAAGATTTCTATACCAGATCAGTAGAGGCCCAGGTTACCAACGATTGCCTGCGGTGCTGTTGATCAGAAGGGTGGAGGAAGGCTTGCTATAGGAGGCGGCGAGAGAAAAAGGAAGATAGGAGTGTGGAGGTCAAAGTAGGGATATTAAATATAGGGACTATGACTGGTAAAGGGAGAGAGCTGGCTGATATAGAGGAGTGAAAGTAGGCAGATATATTATGTGTGCAAGAGACCAGATGGAAGTAAAGTCAGGAGCATCGGAGAAGAAATCAAACTCTTCTACCATGGGGTAACTAAAAAGCAAAAAGGAGTTGAGTTAATCTTAAAATGGAGTCAGACAGAATCGTAAGTTTGAAGCTGGAAATTGAAGGTGGGATGTTGAATGTTGTTAGTGCACATGCCCCACAAGCCCATGCATTCTAGTCACCTCCTTCACCTAATGCCAGTGATCAGGGGAGGGAGTTCTTTAGCATAAACGTGGCAAGAGGTGATCTGCTAAAACCAAACCTTTGCCAGATGGCTGTCCAGTTACTTCTCCTCACCAATAGTCCCTTTTCAGGAGCTTCAGCCATTTCCCAGAAAATATTTCTACATTGAATAACTGTTGCTTGGCAGTTTTTTGTTGATGTCTCATAATGCTTGAAAAATAGTTACAAAATTACAGTTGAACTAAAGTTACGTCTTTCCATGTCAGAGTTGTTAAATGTTCCCTGGAAGTCGTTGCTAGACTTTCATGGAAGAGACAGTTATCCCTTCTCTTTATCAATTAGAATAATGCCAAATAAACAAAACATGCTCAACAGAAAGAAGGAGCATGAGAAACTTCGCTCCATGATTCAAACACATGACCTTCCACTCTGAAGCTTAACACTTAGCCTTCTGAGCTACATGAGTTCCCACTCAAACTGGAGCATTCTTAGAGTTGCGATGCTAGCATTGGGTACAGTGTCAAGAAGGTCATCCATTCATCTACAGCCTCAGTGTAGGTCCACAATCACTGTTGGCTTGAAAATACCCTGATTCCACTCTCTGCCTGGACCAATCAGGAGACTCTGCTAATCTTTCAATTAAGCCTTAATACAGAGCATTGGAAAATTTCACAGCAGGATTTCCACAGTTGGGGACCTTTCCAGTTGTGGTTTAGACTTGTTTCTTGTGTGTTATTATTTGTGTACTCCTGTGCTTCCATGAGACTTTAAGTAGTCAATTATTATTCTGTTTGTGTTATTTAGTTGTTGTCTGCTAGTGCTTGAGGCTCTGCAGTACAGAACCATGTTTGTTAAATGTTGTTTCTCTCTTGGTGTTGGTCAGTGCAGTACAGCTTTCTTCTTTCTTCTTTATCCTCTTTGGCTCTCTATTGCTGTAGAGTTTTGGTTTTATTTCTCTTGGTTATGGAAAACTGAACTCGTTGCAGCCATTAAGGGACTGTCCCACATTTCCTATCTTGATTTATGTGTGGTAAATGTGTATAACCTTAAGAGAAAGCTGTTGTTTATTGATAATTCCTTACCTTAGTAATATTGCATTCTCCTGATCATTACTGTTTACATTTGTTGAGCTTTTATAATGCTTAATTTATTATTTATTTTTATAATACAGAGGACATGCTTTTTAATTTCTTTAACAGAAACCACATACACCTGTAGCTTCAGATATCTTCAGGGAGCAGCATACTTCAATAAATTAGAGATGAACAGTTATTGACATCCAGCAATAAAATTTTCCACACCTGAACAGGGGCTTGAACCCTAAACCCTCAGATTCAAATTCTGATGATTTATCAGTTGAGCTATCCAAGCTCTGTAGCCTTTGTGTGCCTTCATACCATAAACAGTTTTGACCTGGAAGATGATGTGGATCACGGGGTTTCGACCATGTTTGCTGGGTTTTTGCTCTAACCGTTTTCCTCAATGATTGTATTTGAGAATTATAGACTGTATACTCTTGTACAATATCTTTTCATGTTGGAATTAGAACAGAGTGGATGGTACATTAACACACAAGCCACAATTAAAGAAAAATGAAACACATTCAAAGCAGAAGATTTTACAAAAGTCTTGTAAAAAAAAAAAAAAATCAGAGAAATATTGCTGCACATACACACATGCTGATCAGCTACATCAGAATCCCCTACAAAGGTGAGTTCTGCAGCTTCTTATTTCAGCTTAGTGAATTGCAGTTATGCACCAGGGCTACTGTCTGGGATGCTCTGCAGTTAGAAAGCCTTGCAAAGAGAGGTGTCTCTGAACAAATGTTCTGTGCAGGATTTGGTTTTGCAACAGCAGCCACTTATCACACCTATCCCTAAATAATATTTTTGTAAATGCTGTGGTTATAAGTTTAATTTTTGAACTTGTATAACTGAAGTTCATAATTATTCTATTAACATTAGCGTATTAGAGTATTACATTACATTATTATTACATACACCACAGTATTATTACATATTTTAACAAGCTTCAGGGTATACTGGACCAAAGCCTTCTTCTGCTTCTTCTTCTTCTTCTTCTTCTTCTTTCAGCTGTTCCCATTTGGGGTCACCACAGCAGATCATCTACCTTCAAACAGGACCACAGTGATTCCTGTATTAATTTCATATAAAGAAAAAATGCGTCCCCTCTGTTTTTGCTTCACAAATCACAACCTGCTCATTAGTATGCTAACATTAATAGCTATCTCTGCAGCACAATACATAGATATTCTTGATATCAAAGCTACTCATTCTTCCTACTCTTTATCATGATAATTTTAACTGTGTAAAACAACCACCTTTAATTTTACTAATACCAGACTATGAAACACTCCATTACAATTAAAAGCCTTCCACTGAAAGCAAAAAGTAGACCCTGTGACTGTTATATATGCTATCATTAGATTTTAATCACACAAGTATTGATGTTAATGCATTGTCTTACTGTTGTGTTGTTAAAGCCAAGCTGATTTTAAAGTGGTTTATATAGAGGTGTGACACAGTGCTTATTTCTCCGACCAGTAGGTCAGATACCAAAATTCCTAAATATAAACTGAAACTATTCAAACAATTAATAATTACTTGTATACGCATTAAAGAACAGTACTTGCGTGAATGTTCTTTCTACCCTTTCACTATTTTTGAAATTAAAGATGACAGACAATGCAGTAAGTTGTCTTCTTGTCCCGCAGGTATAATCGACTGTCCTATCTGGGTGTATTTCACAATTGACACCTCAGAGACTATTGCATTGCAGGAGTCCCCACCTGGTAGCTTGGTGGAAAGCATCAAAGAATTCACAGAGACCTTTGCCCAGAAGCTACATGATGGAGATTACAGGGGCCAGATCCAAATCACTTGGTCCGTAGGAGGTCTGCACTTCTCCCAGACGCAGGTGGTCTTCAGTCAGATAACAAATAGACAGAATTTCATCAATAATCTCGCCTCTATCACATACCTTGGCAAAGGCACCCACATTGACTGCGCTCTCAAAAATATGACTTACCACATGACCCAACCATTCATAGGAAAGAAGGCCGTTCTCTTCTCTGTGGTCATCACTGATGGCCATGTGACAGGAAATCCATGTTCAGGGATCAAGATGATGGCAGATAAGGCCCGGGATCAAGGGATCCAAATTTTCTCTGTGGCAGCATCCAAGAAGATAGATGAACTTGGAATGAGGGAGATAGCCAGCTCTCCAAATGAACTGTTCCGTGATGACTACATAGTTGTGGAAATCATTGGTGGAAAACCAAGACTGAGCACTAAATCCATTGATCGCATCATAAAAGCCATGGTGATCTGAAATCTTTTAACCTTGACTTCCTCTGTATCAATATAAGAATTTAAAAGTTTGTATCACTATCTCTTACTGACTCTCATTGTCTTATTTACAGAAATATCAAGCATATTTACAGGTGAGAGAGAAAACATGCACCTGGTATAAAAGGATATTTTATTCTGTTCCTCATTTTCTCTCATATATGAATTGTCACAATAGTGGATGCATACATTAAATGTGGCTAAAGTTTCACATAACGAGGCCTGGGCATGTACATGTAATACCTATAAACCAAAAGCTCTGGCTTCAAACTGCTCTAATACTCATTTTTGGTACTGTTGGCTCTGTATGAGGTCACTAAGACCATATATCCCAAATATGGTCATGGGAGGCACAGCTCCATCTGTGAGCACAGAAGCCACACCCACATGGTGTTGAAATCTTTTGTTTAAAAGATGTGGCCAATCAGAAAAAAGATGGCTTCAATAGGTGAAGAAGTCAGATAAAAGACATTTCAGCTTTAAGAAATTACTTCAGTCTCTCTTGTTTTCTGTATTTTCATGTAGTAGCTCATTTAATATTTCTTCTTTTTTCCTCTTCAAATTTGTAGTGTTATGAACCAAAATGCTTAGAGATTCCTGGGTTACCTGGACCAAAAGGATATCCTGGTCAAAAAGCAAGTATTATAAAATTAAATTAAATTCAAAGGTGTCGACTTTTGCTTGTGTGGAGAATTCTTTTGTTGAAATGTTAATATTATCTGGTTCTTAATAGGGAATAAAAGGAGACAGAGGCGTTACAGGGCCAAAGGGTGAAAAGGGTAGACAGGTACATAGATATTACCTCCTGAAATCTAAACATATTTTCACATAAAATTCTATAGCAAAATAGTGTATTTTACTCAATATATCTATTACATTTCAGGGAGATCCTGGCATTGAAGGTCCAATTGGACAACCTGGTCCAAAGGTTTGCTGGTTGAAGATTTCTGGTGCTTTATAGTTATTTAATTCTAAAATGTCATTTTATATCATTAATGTGTCCTTTTGTACATTTCCATAGGGAGTGCATGGTTCGAAAGGTGACAAAGTAAGAGTTAAAATCCTTATATTCCTACTTTTGTTTATTTGTAAAACTGAATAAAATGTTTGAATTAATGGGTCTCTTTTATCTCAACAGGGTGATATTGGATTAGGTGGAGCAAAGGTAAATGGCAGTTTTAGGCCTTATTTTCATGTGCTGCTACATGAAAAATCTCAAGCATTTTTTGTATTTCATTTAATCTCTTCACTGATGTTCAAACTCTCAGGGTGTAGCAGGTGCTCCTGGCAGGAATGGGACTGAAGGACAAAAGGTGAATGTTTATAATGTGATGTTTACCATTACAATATGTGCAATATACTGATATTACTTGAATGCCTCTGTGAAATCTTCAGGGGAAAAATGGACGAATTGGCGCTCCTGGTTGTAAAGGTGATCCAGGTGACAAGGTAAGTCATGTATTTAATATTTATTTGTATGTCTCTGTTTGATTTGAACAACATATCACCCACATAGCTGCAAAGATTTCACATATCATCTTTAAAATATATTGTGGCCTAGTATTGAAAGTTTTTCTGGCTTACTGAACCACTTTTGATTTGCCTCTAAAAGGGACCAGATGGCTACGAAGGGGATGTTGGCAAAACTGGACCAAAAGGGGAAGAAGGAGAAAAGGTCTGAATCAAATCACTTCTTAGATCTTCTTTTTCACTTCAGATTGAAAAAGAAGAGTATGTTACTTGTAAAATGAAATTTTTTTAAAAAAGTAGCAAACCCAGGGCTTTCTACATGCTTTCTCTTTTTTAACTGGTTAATTGATTAGTCTAACACTTGGGTTTAGAGTCACAGTAATTAGTTCGATTGCAGTGAGGAGTGGTGTTTCTGTAGCATAGTAGTTTGCACAGAGTTGAGTCAAGAAGGCCATTTAGGTGTAAAATTGTGGCAAATCACATTTGTGAATTTATTTGCAGTGGTAACACTTGGGTAAAAAGGGGGGTAGCAGCTAAAAGTGCCTAGTTAATGTCTAGTGAGACAGTCATATGTTTCACAGAGCATATCTAAACAGTCCCATTTGCCTTTTACAAGTCAAATATGTACCAGTAATGAAAGGAAAGTACCAAAGCTAGAAAAGGCTGTTGTCAAAGTGAAACTCAAGAAAAATCTTAAGCTTTCTAAAGATAGTTCAGCAGAGCCTTAAAGAACCATTTCTGATGTTATGTCGCCTTGCTGTTGGAACAGCTGTCAGAGCAACTGAACAATATGATCTGCCAGGATAACCATTTTTCAGAGGACAGGTTTCAGTCGCCAAATGCCTGTGCAAGCTGGCAAATCTCGTGAAAACAGAAAGTGGTGTCAATTAAACCAACTTTCATTATCATTAACACGCCAGATCTTTTATCAGGAGGGTTTTTTTTGGTATTTGTGAGGGTCAAACTTCACGTCATTAAGACCACTTTTCCACCAACACAGTGCAGGTGCTACAGAAAAAAATTCACAGATGATTCACAGTTACCATGATTCATAACGTTATAGACTGTTCAGTTTACAAAACTGTTGAAATGTGGACTGTTTGCCAAAAGGCTCCAGCACCAACAAAGGTCGGTAAAAAAGAGAAATAAGACAGGCTGGTTCAAGATCTCTAAATCAGCACCTCTTCATTAGGTCTGAAACAAGAAACCTTTGACGTTAAAAATATGGAGAGGTTAAACACATACTAAAGACTGAAAGCAACACATCTGCTGCAGACAAAGTATATATAGTATAGAATTAAAGGCACCGTGTGAATGTCTGTGTGCTTTAAGTGCATTGATTGGAAAACCATAAAAATTCTACTATATTAATGAGGTTTAACTTGTTTTTAGAGCCAAGAAAGATACAGGAGAATCTAATGGCTTGTAACTTTCTTCCATTAAATTAATGTTTAGATATGCCTGAGACAATTTTAGTTTTTATTCTTTCAGCTGCAGCTGAAATAGGGGTTATGAAGTTTTTTAAGCTCATGTAAAGGCTTTCTGGTGAGCATCATTAAGACATACCATTTTGGCAGCAAACAATCTGAGAACAATTCTATTGCTCTAGTGTAGTAGTTTACACTCATGCCTTGCAAGTGTACAGACACAAGACTCTCTCACCATGGGAAGGCTCTGTCAGGAAGGTCATCTTGTGTAAAATCTCTGCCAAATTACGTATGCAGATTCATCCGCTGTGGCAACCCATTGGAAAAATTCAAGGGAGCAGCTAAAGGATTTATATTTTATTAGATAATTCTAAAACAGAGCACCTTTTCAACATGGTATCAAATTTGCACATTGTCCAAGCCTACATTTGAATTCTGTTTTTATATTTATGATTTACTTCCTGTAAAATCTTTAAACAGAACCGAGGCTGCAGCACATCTAAATATTAACTTAATGGAATCATGATCATCATCAGTCTGATTCTCCTATAGTTTACTTACAGAGCTGTAATGCTGGGAAGTCTGTTAAATAGTTGGTATTTTTCCAGTTTTCCTCCCTATCTTCAAATATGCTCAAATTTATTAACATTGTAGGTCTTTTCCCTTCTTTCTTTTCCTGTCTTATTGACCAAATAACTTAAAATGCATACACATTCATGCAGAGCTTTTAAATTTTGCAACTGTACAGCTCTTTTCCTGTTAAAGACACTCACATGGCTGCTTTGTTTATAGGTTCTATGTTGCTTTCAGCCAGTATTATGTGTTTAACATGTTCATGTTTTTCCATAGTATAGTTCATCTGTCTTTATCTGCTGCCAGAGAAAACTAGACTGATAAACATTGGGTTAACTTATCAAGCTGATAGCCACTTTGGTGGGACTCCTTAGCCTGATTAATAACGTTTCGGTAAGTAAAGCCAGATATAGGACTCCTCCCTCTGGTACAGCTAAGTGAAGATAACATATACACTACATAGCCACTTTTTTAGGTACACCTTTTCAACAGCTCATTAATGCAAATTTCTAAGCAGGCAATCAGATGGCAGCAACTGGGTGAATTTAGGCAAGTAGACACGGTCATGTCAACCTGCTGAAGTTCAAACTAGGCATCAAACTGGAGAAGAAAGGTGATTTATGTGACTTTGCACGTTTGTTTGTGCCAGACAGGCAGGTCTGAGTATTTCAGAAAGTGCTGATCTACTGCAGTTTTCCCAAACAACAATCTCTTGGGTTTTCAGAGAACAATCCAAAAAATAAAAAGAAAAAACAGAAGCTGCTAAAGAGCATCTCTGAATGTGTAACATGTCAAAACATGATCCAAACACACCTTTAACCCTGATGACTGTACTGTGGAGTATATGACTAATATACAGTAAGACATTTCCAAATTTTAGCTTTTGAGTCAAATTTTCAATTTCCTGTGAACTCCCATGAACTTTCATACACACCTGTCTTACGCTATGTCCTCAGTTATGTATTATTGTTTTCTGTTGTGTTTAGGGGGATGCAGGCCGTCCTGGAAAGCCAGGCCTCCCTGGCCTTGACGGTGAAGTTGGACCAAAGGTAACCTTCAAATTAAAAACAGTAGAGGAAAGGTGTTTGTTTTTTTTTTTTTTATTTTAAAAGCTCACCTAAATCTCTGTTCCTTAGGGTGAAAAAGGAAGTCCTGGAAGTCCAGGACCACCAGGAGAAAAGGGGAACCAGGTATAGACCAGAATTTGTTTTTCATTATGTGCTTGTATTATAAAGAAAATTTACATCATAAAGCTGACTCTCAAATTAAAACTGTTAACACTTGCAGGGGGAAAAGGGCTTGCCTGGACCAAAAGGAGAAGAGGTATTTCAGAGATTTGTTTTTTAAAGCCTAATTTTGAAAATGTTCAAATAAATTACCATTAAATAACTATGAATAGGGGAGGAGAGGAGACCAAGGACCAAAGGGGGCACCAGGAACTGCCGGGCCAAAAGGGGCAAAGGTAATTCAACTTTTTAAAATTACTTTATCTTGATATTTTATTACATCAATCAGAGGAAAGTTGGGAGATATTATGGTTTCAACATGGTCATGCCACTGAAGAGATCTGTGATATTATCACAATAACTGATTAAGGATTTCATGAAGCTTCACCTAACTTGATAGGTATAAACCCCTGGAGGAGTAAAAGATTGCTCTTTAATTTCAACTCTCTGGTGCAAATATAATTTAATACTTCTGGATCTTACAGGGAAAAATACAGTATGTTGAAATTGGCGACATTTTATATGTGTGAGACAAATATCACTTCAGTGTCTATGTTATACATTATTACGCCCATATGTTCCCTACTTGGTATACCTACCATGTAGTGAATAACGTTCAGTTTGAAATAAACACAGAAATAAATTTAATCTGGATCTGATATAAAAAGTAAATCTGGATGCTCTAAAAGTAATTAACGTACATTAATCATGAGGGAAAAATCAGAACTTTTCAGAACATTAGTTTGTTTCTTGAGTTCACTTGGATCTCAAGGTTATCCCACTGAAGAATTTGGCCCTGGTGTTGGAGATGTGAATTAGAAGTGACTCCTTTCACAGGCGAAATGAGTCATGTCTAGTTTTTAGTTTTGTTTTTGCAGCTGGTTCGTTGTTCGTTGTGGTTTTATAAACAAATCCAACAAAGTTGCTGAAGACATACACATTACCATTCATGTTTAATATGACTGATGTGCAGAAGAACATGAGGGAATGGGATCTGCCAGTATCAAACCCAAATGAAAGCTTATCTTGAAATCTGAGAGACAGGACGGATTTCTAATTATCTTTTAAGAGATGTCTCTGCTTATTATTGGTTATTATTGTTCCAGAGAAAACCCAGAAACTCTTCCATGCCTCGTATAATACAGTTCTGTTTTTATCAGTCAGATAAATTCCTAAGATATTTCCCTGAAGTAGAATCATTGCTTCCCTGTTACTGTTGTGTATATTGTATATATGGGAAAATGATTAATAATTTGGTATGAATTTCGATGTATTCATTTATTTTTTGAGGGAGAACAAGGGCCCCTGGGAAGCAGAGGTCAGCCTGGGGAAGATGGACCCAAGGGCATTAAGGTGAGGGGATCACGCTATTCAAGGACTGTGAACTAACAATGATTCAGCAACTTCCTAAGTACTTGGCTTTCCTTCACTAGACCTCAGATGCTGGAGCTATGCCTCCATGTACTGGACACTCTCCCATAACAATCTGAACTGTATAAAACTATAAAAAACCTATTTAAAAAAAAGTGACCAGTATTGTACATTGCAAAATCCATATCAGCACAGTTCCTTCTGCTTTTGTGTGTGTGGGATGGAGTGAAGGTTATGTCTAGTATATCTAACTTTGCTACTGTCATGACTCGTGGGTGTGGTCAGAACTCGAACGCAGGACGCCGAAGAAAAGTTAACAGTCTTTATTGAACAAAGGGAATATGTTCGCTGGTAGGCAGGACGGGAAGGCAGGCAACGTCAGTGGCAGGCAGGGATAAGAGCTTGGCCAGAGCTCAGAGTAGATGCAGAGGCGAGGGTGCAGCTGCGGGCAGCAGCGCAGGAAAACACTCTCTCCTTTACTCTCTATTCTCCGAAGACAGACTGGCGACGAGCAACTTTCGCTGCTGTGCTTAAGACCAGCTCTCCAGACAGCCAGCTGATCAGCGGCAGGTGCGACGATCAGGTCTCCAGGTGAAACAAGCTGGTAATCGGGGCGGACCTCCACACCTCCTGGAGAGCGATAGGATGGAGAGAAGAGAGGGAGGAGAGCACAACCGAGCCAAAACAATAACAAAAATAGCCAAACAGGCCGGCCAGGGAACGGAGGTCATGACAGCTACAGTATATGTCTTAATTTTATATCGTATGGAATTACAACATATTTTTTTCTCATATTCATATTTATGTTTATTTAACAGAGTGTTGCAGCATAAGAATTTTCAAACCAATGATAAAGTATTCTGATTCTGATATGTATACAACATTTACGTACCTATATATCATTTATTATATAGATATAATTTTTACTTCATTTTCACACTCATATTCACTTATTTCTGTATATCCAACAGTGTGACTGTATATACTTAATCTAACACCCTATTGCTACCTATGCTACACACTGTATATTTGGTATATATGTACATATATTTATATTTATTTTTCATATTCATATTTAAGTATACTTAACAGAGTATCTGTAACATAAGAAATTTCCCCCCTGGGAATTAATAACGTATTCAGATGCTGATTCTACTTCTGATTTCTTCTGTCAGGGTCAGCAGGGACTGCCAGGACCGAGGGGTCCACCAGGAGAACCAGGGGTCCCCGGAGCAGATGTTTGTTCTTTTATAAAATTATCATCACCATTTTCAGAGTTTGTTGAGTGGATTCTTTGTGATATAGCTTTCCTCGTTGGCTGCAGGGTACCGAGGGAGATCCTGGAGAGCCTGGACAAAGGGGAGACAGTGGGCCACCTGGACCAAAGGTTTAAAAAAAAAATGATTTATACATTTCAGTTAATAAATGAATGTGATTGATTCGATTTTTTTCTTCTAAAGGGAGACAAAGGAAGGTTTGGTGTCAGCTATCCTGGACCAAGGGGACCAACTGTATGGCTTTCTGTTTAACCCTGGAAATAGCTTTCATTTCTTTATGTGTTTCTGCTTAAGCCTGAAGTAACTGCTGTTACAGGGAGACAAGGGTGAACCAGGCAGGAGAGGCCCCAGAGGGGCACGAGGTCAATGTGGTGCCAAAGGAGAACCTGGAAATAAAGGGCAGCCAGGAGAGCCAGTAAGCTGCAACCTTAAAACCATCTATGATTTTTTAAAAATTATTATTTTATAAATTGTCTGCATTCACAAAGACGAGCCCAACAGGAAGGCTTGGCCTGGATACCTGTTGTCCATTATCCACAGACGCTTTAAGTCAGCAGACTTTCTAGTAGTTTCCCTGATTGAATATGTTTAATTTGCAAACTTTTAAATTTACTTTGTACATGCTGTTCAACATCGTAAGGTCTGAAGGTTGTTTCACACACTATAAACAAAAAAATCTGCTCCTACAGATCGTTATGGCATTATTTGGTCAGGTTTGAGGTGTCTTTATGAGATTTCTGCCACCGCAGGCATGCTAGAGTAAGCTGAGCAAATAAAATGTCCTTTCCAAAAATAACTTCCCAGTTACCTCACTGTGCTCCCTTTTCTATAGAACTATTATTTGAGAAGTAGTTTCAGAGAAATCTCCTCATGGGCTGGCCTGTGGGCTGTTCTGTGACAGAGACTGCAGTTTTGTTTTAATTCTGACTAAAAGTATCCTGATTAAAGAATTAAGGTCAACTATGGGATAAGATACAGTACAGTCTGGAGTTTAATTTCAACAGTGTGGCAGTAGTAAAAGTGTTGAAAATGTCATGTGTTCGTGTTTTCAAACTGCTATCTTATTTCTTGGGTTAATATTTGATCATCTCCCAGGGTATGGATATGTACAATCTTTTTTCCATTTAGCACACTACAGTGAGTTATTGTGCTTTTAATTATTTAAATCTTTAAGAGTTTGTGGGTAAATTAAATTAATTTTAAAAGATCAGTTTAGCTTGGAAATGGCCTTTCTTGGAAAGTGAAGTAGAGTATGTTCTCACAGATCTACATCAGTACAATGTTTCAAGATTTCAAGATTTCAAGAGCTTTATTGTCATTTCAACCACATATAGCTGACGCAGAACATAGTGAAATGAAATAGCGTTTCTCCAGGACCTGGTGCAACATATAAACATATGACATATGACAGAGACATATGACAGAAAGTATCAATATGAAAAACAGAGCTAGGAC
>VUQH01040941.1:0-18705 GCA_015106775.1 Etroplus canarensis
CGCAGGACCCTCAAGCTCCCAGGTCTCTGGTAGAGGACCCGAGCTTGAAGGATAGACTGCCCGCAGGGGCGAGTGGGGATTTTTTTTATATTGTATAGGCTGGTCTGAGTGTTTCAGAAACTGTTGATCTACCGGAATGGCACAATCATCTCTACTTTACAGAGAATGGTCTGAAAAAGAGAAAATATCCAGTAAGCAGCAGTTCACTGGGCCAAAATGGCTTGTTTTTTTTTGTTTTTTTTGCCAATATGTTTATTGTCTTTTTCAAAATTTTTTAACAAACAACATAAAATATACACATACATACATATACCCGCTACACACACAAACTGCATACCCTTGCATCATTTCTCAATTTGAATAAACATAATGAAATTGGATTAGTTAACAAATCATGAAGGAAAAAAAAAATAAATAAAATAAAATAATAAAAATTAAATAAATAAATAAACTTAAAAAAAAAAAGGAGGGGGAGGGACAAAATGGCTCGTTGCTGCCAGAGGTCAGAGGAGAATGTCAAAAGAATGTCACAATTTGATGTGAAAAACATTGAAAGCATGGATCCAGGCTGGTGGTGGTAGTGTAATGGAGGGACGGATATTTTCTTGGCATATTTTGGGCCCCTTAGTAACAATTGTGTATGGTTTGACTGCCATAGACTACTGGAGTATTGTTGCTGAGTATGTTCTTCACTTTATGACCACAGTGTAGCCATCTTCTTATGGCTACTTCCAGCATGATAGCAATGAACAATGAATTCACTGTACTCAAATGGTTTCAACAGTCACCAGATCTCAGTCTCAACTAAATGTGGCGGAACAGGAGATTCACATCACTGATGTGCAGCCGACAAATCTGCAGCACCTGCTTGATGCTATCATGCAAATGAGGACGGCAATCTCCGAGGGATGTTTCCAGCACTTTGTTGAGTCTAGGCCATGAACAATTAAAGTAGTTCTGAAAGCAAAAGGGGGTCCAAGTCAATACTACCAAGGTCTACCTAATGAAGTGGTATACATGCTACTGTACATATATACACACATACAAACGCTCTACAGTTACAGCTTCCTTCTACATTTGATTTGACAGGTGGTGTGATGAAGCATTGGGTACAAAAGTTTCAGCAGGGGAATCCCACCATCACCCTAATCCAGCCAAAAAGGTATTTTTTTTCTTGTTATCCACATTAAAACTTAAGTTTTTCCAATCTGTCTCTGACAAATTCCCCAGCTTGAGTACAGATCCACACAAAAAATTCACTGTTAAATTGTGGTAAAGTTCTGGCAGGAAGATACACCAGGATGTATCTGCTCCTTGACAATGTGCCCGGTTTAATCTACAACAACAGTTTCTCACTGGGAAAAAAAGTGTGTAGAAAATGTGCTGTAGAAAATATAAGCTTCACAGTATTATACAGTCAGCTGTTTTGTTGCCATTACATGATTTCCGTTTTCCTACCACAATCTACACTGTTTAACTCAGCAAAATGAATTTTAGTACTCTAGATCTACATCTAAAACATTTTTACTGAACAGGGTCTCTGTGAGTAGGCTGTACATGATTGATTTCTGCAGAAATCTCGAGCATGGTGACCCACTGGTCTTGCCCAAATAACACTGGAAACCACAAAAGAAGTGCAACTTAACCAACAACAGAAAAATAATGTATTATACCACTGATGATACAGCAGTTTGCAGCTTTTTCCTCAGAGGCATAAGCACTCATAGTATTTAAGGGTATCCACAAAGAAAGGTGCATTACTGTACAATGTTTCCTGTATTCTTGAAGCAATCTGTTACAGTACACAGTAGTGCTTTAGCTACTGTTGTACAGCTGAAGGTTATTGTGGATCTTGAATTATTAAAAAACTAACTTACCATTGACCACCACGGCAATGTCTACAAAATCAATCTCCCCACGGGCCTCGACACTGGCTTCACAGCGGTACACGCCCTCGTCAGCCTTGGTCACCTGATGGATCTGCAGGTTGTTGTTTGCCAACACCTGGAACTTGCCTTCACAGCACGGGTGAAGAGGAGGACAGAAGGAGGGGCAGGCAAAGGCAGAAAGAGAGAGAGGAAGAAGGAAATGACAAAGGAGCAACAGTGTATGATAGAGAGAGAAGCGAGATAAGAAAGTTAGGAAAACAGCGGTAGAAAATTGCCATCTCCACTCTTCAGTAGTTAGACTGTCAATCTTCACTTCAGCACATTTACCTGATAAAGTCCACACAGATAAACACTCATGCAATTACAGTTCCACACAGTCTGCTATTGTGGCCACAGGGAGATTGGCCTGGATTGCTGAGGCCTCTATCTCATTTCTCTCAAGCAAATATATTTATAACCATGCATCGTAATTAGAGTGAAATGATTAAAGGAAAAAAAAATCTTTCCCATGTTTCATCATTACCTTGCTGCTGAAGATTTGAATTTCAATTAAAAACTGTGACAGATTCAAGGGGTCACTCTTTCTAATCTGTTCAGGCATTCGTTTTGTCTGGATAGAGGATGGGGAAGTGGTGTAGAGAGTTGTAAATCAGGGAGGAGGTGAAGAAGAAGTAATGAGTCCTAGTCCGCTGGTTATAGCTATTGCACCTGCTTTCTATCGAGGAAGAATGTTATTGAAAATGAATCTCTCCTCTCAGTGCTTCTCTTTCTCTAGCTTTCTTTTCTTTTAAAATTAAGTATACTACCCTCCTGACATTTAACACTATTAAAGCTGAAAAGGTGGGATTACCGCTGAAGAGCTTTATAAATGATATACATCAGCTTCTGTTCAAATAGGACAGAGGATGACAGAAAATGGCAGCACATAAATACATCCATTAGCTATTTTTTTTTCTTTCAAAAGATGCAGGGTGCTGGTTTGCATTTCATCTAATGGGAAGCAGCATCTTCGAATGCTGCCATCCAGCTGCTCTATAATCCATCCTCTCACAGTCGCTTGTTAACATCATTTCTGTCCAAGTTAGCTGCCTCCCTCTGGGGCTGATGGGGTTTCTATTCATAGAATTCTATACCCTTGTCTTATTGTGAATCCACACAAAAGAAAGGAATAGCGTTTCCTGGAGAACTGCATTTTTGGCACATTAGCAGGCCTTTTCAGTGAGAGAGAGAGTTGGGCACACTAGGAATCATGAGCTTCTTTTCCTCTCAAAAATTTAGTGTTTTTGGCATGTTTACATTCAAAATTGAATCCTTTTGAGATTGGTGCTTACATGCAACTCTTATTATTACCATAAATTATCTAAATAATCAAGATCAGTTACACAGTTTGAGCATTTGCAGTTACACAGTGGAACTTTATCCAAACTCAGTCGGTATGCCCCCGCTTAAAAGCTAAACCTGTGTGACTTTGAGCAAAAATATTCATAAATTTTGTAACCTCATATTGGATTCATGATCACAATGCCTTCTTTGACCTTATTTTGCCAAAAAATATGTGTATGAAAGGTGCACGGAATTGAAATTATCACCAGCTATTTAGTGCCAAGAAAAATTAACAAAAACAAAACAATATGTAATGAAACAAAGGTAGCCTACATTTGAAAGAAGGCTAGCAAAACTCACTGTGGTGCTCCTCGGTAATCTCTTTATCCTGGTAGTACCACACAACCACAGGCACAGGGGAGCTGATGACATCACACACCACTTCCGCCGTCTCACCATGGCGGAACTCCTGCGGTGACTGAACATCCCGGAATGTCAGCCTCTCTGCAAGATCAAACAAGATGGAGATTGAACAGCTTCTTTCCCCCTCTGAGCATTCAGAAAAAGGCAATTATTACAGGTCTGAACATCAAAAGGAAAATAAGAAGAAATTGCTGCTCTTTCACCTCACTGGTAACTATAACTGTTTGGAGACAGAACATTAAGTTAAGATCTTAGAAAAGTCATCTTAAAATACATTTCCCTTCATTTTTCTGTCTGGGTTGCATCCTGTAAGGGAAGAGTATGCCATTTTGAGGTAATTTGTTATTTTTATTGATAATACACGTTTAAATGTTAGGATGGCCAACTGGGTACATGTATTGACGCTTACAAGAACAGTGGCTGCAAATGTATGAAAGCCAGGGGGAAGACATCATATTCTGGGGAAAAATGTCAGATTAAATTTTAAAGGTTACAAGAAAAAATACTCTAAAGTCACAAACTTTCAAGAAAAAACTTTGTTTTTGTGATGTAACATATTTCAATTAGTGTATAGCCTAATTTGCAATCAGTTATGGTTAAAGCATAGAAGCATTACAATATCACATTGTTGTGAATTAGGTTTATTCTGAAAAGTTTTCCTTATAAATTTAACTATTAGAGAACTTTTTATGAGTATATATTTTTATTTCACAGATTATTACCCACTCCCCTGGCTCCACAATGGTCTTAATATGCCACTGTACAAAAAGAAAAAAAATCGATGAGATCACGTAATTAAAACAAGTAGTTTTTTATGCTTAAACAATTTATTTTCATCTTTATTCTGCTAATCTGTTGCCATGGTAATATGACCTAAATGTTAGATGATCAGTATCAGCTAAGAATGATTATAATGATTATAATGAGAGTAAATAGCAAGTGAAGGTGGCATAAATGTTTGGAATTTTGATTTCTTATTTTTGGAAATTTTTACAATAGGTTTGGAGATAGGGTTGAACCAATTAACTTGGGGAAGCTGTGGCTGAAGAGGTATAGCAGGTCTTCTTCTAACCAGAAGGTTGGTAGTTTGATCCCCAGCTGCATGCTGAAGAATCCTTGGGCAAGATACTGAACCCCAAATTGCTCCTGATGCATCCATGTGGATGTGAATGTGCACGTGTGACAGTTAAATGTGCTTAAGGGCATATAATAAAGCGGTGCGTGAATGGGCAAATGAGGCTTGAAGTAAAAGTGCTTTAAGTTCTCAGTTAAAGTAAAAGAGCTATATAAGTACCAGCACATTTACCATTATCCAACAAAGTAATAGACAGACCATGAGCAGTATAAAAGATGGGTGCAGCTTCCAGGTCTGTAAAGTGAAGCTAACACAGCCTCAAACTCATTGGCTACAGTGGTGGTTTCAAAACCCCAAGATGGCAACAGCAAAAACGCTGAGCTTAAGCCTTTTTCTTTGGACATCGAAAACGAAGTGTCTACGTCCATCTTTTAACTAGTCTCTAGAACAGATTAACACAGCTATTCACAGGACCATGCAGCTAGTTTAAACACCACTAAACTACAAGCTAATCATGAAACACTTTCACTATAGACATACAGCTCTTTAATTTTCACTAATAGCCCTAGTGTGCCCAACAACTACTTTATTAGGCAAAGCTGTCATGTAATATAATACCCAGCAGTTCACACCTAAAGTATTTGGAAAGTGATACGGCAGAAACATTAAGTAGTCAGGCTGTACATTGATGATGAGCTTTTACTCTGAAAATTCAAGCAAAGCAAAAGCTAAATCCCTATGACTGTTTTCTGGGACAGAGATAAGGTAGTTCTGATTAAACAACACTGGTGACATAAAAGTGGCTGTTTCAACTCACCGCCAGTCATAGCTATTACAAAAAAATTAATTAATTAATGAGCAGACTTATTCTGCAGCCTTTCGGTTTGCAGAATTAGACAAAAGCACAGCCAGGCTTTGATTTGCTCTATTTTGGTTTGAGAAAGCACTGACTTTATGCTAGTTTAAAGCTGTGTCCTCCACCTTCATAAAAATTTGTTGTTTCAACCATGTGTTTTTACGAGCACTGTTCTTAGACCAGCATTTCCCCAGAAAGACCACGCAATCTCTTCTCGTACCCCACTCTCGCTGGCTTTGATGTGTGCTACGTCTGGCTCTGGTAGCACCGCAACCGCCTGCTATCACCTGCGTGCTGTATTGTGAGGGTGTAAATAAATCAGCTAGAGCTCCCCTATCAGTCCCTTCAGTTAGTGAGGTTTCAGCATTAGCATTTTGCTCTGTGATTTATGCCAGGCTGCTCCCCAAAATGAGCTTTCACTCCCCGACTACACCCTCCGCCTGTGAGCATGTCTGGCATCTCAGTGTCTTCATTAACTTCAAGGATGCCTTTGCGTAATTTTGTCATTCACTCTCGTGGCTTCTTATCGCTCCCCTCACCATTTGTGCTCTTTTTATTTTCAAAATCTGCTTTTGCTCCCTCGGTCTCTTGCTGAGGTTTGAACACTTCTGGTGTCACTTGTTCCTTCTGTTTGTATCCATTTCCTGTCTCTTTTGTAGTCACGCTGCTCTACAAGAGAATCGGTAAGGGAAACATCCTCTCTGGAGTAACACTCTACTGCACATTTGACACTGGTGAATTGAGAATGTACTCAGTACACCGGAGTTTCTTTGCTGTCATTTGCAGACACACTGCAAAGATAACTGTCTGATAAGTTGACGAGCCAATTTCCCTGGATCTGTCTCAACTTCGATACAAATTTGTTTCTGTGTGTACTGGCCAATTTAGCTGGTTTTGTAAAATGTGCTGCTGCATCATTTATTCTTTGTCCCTTAATAAACTAATAGGAAATGAAAGGAGCTGGCTCAGACATTGTACCGGCTCAATCTATCATGAATATTAATTTCTGTCATTTGGTATGGCTGCAAAGGTACCGATTACTCCAGTGAATTCATTTTATTTTATTTTTGTTTTTTGTTTTTTTTTTGGCTTTTGTTACAATTCAGTAAAGATTTAACACAGTTTTCGATCATCTGTGTGCAACAGCAAAGGGTTTTCCAAATTAAAGGGTCTTAAAATACAACTAACATAATCTCTCAAATCACACATTTCCATACTTATAGTGTCTATTTGGAACGCATAAGTGTATTCATACTAACAAGTACAGGTTGAATACTTGAAGAATACTATGAATACCAGGATGGTACAGAAGTTGAGTGCAAAGTACTACTGTAGCAGAAGACAAGGGACTACAATTTATTTTTAGCCAGTAAAAGTATAGACTGAAGGGACAAAATCAGCTACTGGGCTACACTTCCTAATCATTGGAAACAAATGTTTCATTCAGTCCCATTGCCACAGGTGTATAAAATCAAGCAACTAGCCATGCAGTCTGCCTTTACAAACATTTAGAAAAGAATCGGTTGAGCACACTGGTTTCGAGCAAGTTACTGTAATAGGATGCCACCACTGCAACAAGTCAATTAGTGAAATTTCTTCCCTCCCAAATATTCCACGTTCAACTTTAAACGGTGTTACTGCAAAGTGGAAAGATTTAGGAACCACAGGAACTCAGCCATGAAGTGGCAGAGCATGTAAATTTATAGAGCGGGGTCACCCAGTGCTGAGGTGCATAGTGTGTAAAAGTCACCAACACTCTGCTCACTTAGCAATAGCGGAGTTCTTTTCTGGCATTAACATCAGCACAAAACTGTGTGCCAGGAGCTTCATGGCATGGGTTTCCAGTGGAAACGTGTTCTGTTGAGCAAAAAATCACACTCCTCTATTTGGCAGTCTCATGAGCGAGTCTGGATTTGGTAAATGCCAGAAGAACATTACCTGCCTGACTGCACTGTACAATTGGTACAGTGCAGTCAGGCAGTACAGTTTTTCTGGGGTTGGACTGTGCTCCTTAGTTCCAGTGAAGGGAAATCTTAATGCGTCAGCCTACCAAGACATTTTGGAAAAATTCTGTTTCTAACTTTGTGGAAGCAGCTTAGGGAAGGCCCTTTTCTATTCCAGCAAAACTGGGCACAACACAAGGTTCACAAATACACGGTTGGATGAGATTGGTGTGGAAGAATTTGAATGGTTCACATGGAGTTAGAATAAATCAGAATCAAGATTGTGAGCCAAGTCTTCTTGTTGAGCATCAGTGTCTGACCTCAAAAGCTCTTCTGGACAGACACACTCCAAAATCTTCTAGCAAGCCTTCCCAAAAGAGTGGAAACGGTAATAACTTCAAAGAGTGACCAACTCCATGTTAATGCCTATGGATTTAGAATGGGATGACATAAAAGCTCCTGCAGGTGTAATGTGTAGGTTGCCCACTGCCTTTGTCCATAAAGTTTTATGTCACAGGCACCAATTATGTTGACAATGCCAAGTAGCTAACAGTGGCTAGCATTATCAAAAAAAACAAAAAAAAAAGAAACAACAGAAAATACTTAAAACCATCACCTTCTGGGGAACCTGCATGTGTTCACAAAATTTCATGTCAGTGCATATAGTAGATGAAATTTAAGTCAGGACAAGACTGATGTCAAACTCATTGCATATGCTACTTTATTTTTCTCTGAAGTGCATCATAGTGTTGTAATGTTACACGGCAAATACTGGGAAGATGTCAGCACACTCTCTCTCCCACAGGTCAAGAATTTCAAGTACAGCTTGCTGTAGCACACAGGTCTGTGCACTGATCGAGGAGTCCTGGCCTGATCCGGCTGTGTGCTGGCGGAACGGCTGGCTGGATCTTTAGGCTGCTTTTCATCCGCATGCTGTTCATGCAATCTACACTGTGGGCCCCAGTGAGTGACGCCCGGTTACCATGGAAACAATGGTTTTAGGAAACTGGTTATGTGTTGAATGAGGCAAAGGCTGAGTGGTGGCAGGTGTGATTGAAGCTGTGATGTCTCCCCTAATGGTTCGCTGGGAGAGGATGAAAAGGCAGCCACGCAGGAGGTGATGATTTCCAGAGTGTGGATACATATAATTGTGTGTGTGTGTGCAAGTGTATGCATGAGTACTGGAATCAAGTCTGCGTACCTTGACGTTTCCTCCAATTAAACTTTGTACAGACTTGTGATCAAAGCCTTAGTGTATGTGGGTTACTCACATCTCATGAGTTCACTTGGTACTTATGTAATCTTTTCCTGTATGTAGTATTTGTATTATAATCCTATTCCTATCATTGTGCTACCCGTGCACAGAGGGAGTTCCAAGTAAGGCCTTTTTTAACCTAAAACCGTGCCCCAGCAAGGATTTTGGAAATAGACTAAGAACTAAGCTGACATTTCTGTAACACACTTCAAACTGCTGTTTTGGAATTTGACATATTCTGCCTTGCTGTGTCACCAAACACTCTTCAACACAGTAGAGAAAAATATTTATCTTTTTTGGAGCTAGAAGTGACTATATTTAGGTTACTGAGGCTAAAATGTCAGCTAATACAAATTTAACTAATTACAACTAGATCATAGGCTTTGTGAAACTAAAATTAACTACAAATTATTTTTCAGATACCTCAATTAAAATTGTTTCAAAAGCCATCAAGCTCAAAAATTAGGTTAATGATATAAATTAGCTATTGAAACCTAGTAGATACACTATTTGGACAAAAGCGTCACCTGCACATAGACATTATAATGAAGTCTGTTGCACCTTTGTAGCTTTAACAGCTTCCACTCTTCAGGGAAGGCTTTATATAAGATTTTGAAATGGGTCTGTGGGATGTTGACTGACAGGGCCTGGTCCACAATCTCCATCCTAGTTCTTCTCAAAAGTGTTTGCCGTAGTTGAGGTCAGTGCTCTGTGATGGTCAGTCAAGTTCTTCCACACCAAACGCATTCAACCATGTCCTTATGGACTGAGGCCATGCTAGAACAGAAAAGGGTTTTCACATACACACAAAACTAACCATAAGCTGTTGTAAAGAGAAAAGTTTTTAACCTGCATAGAATTGTCCAAAATATCTTGATAAAGTCCCATGTCATGCCTTAAAGCTCACTGTGCACACAGTTTTGTGCTGATGTTAATGCCAGAAGAGGTTTAGAACTCTGCTATTACTGAGTTAGCAGAGTGTTGGTGACTTTTACACACTATGCACCTCAGCACCTTGCTCTGTAACTGTATGTGCTCTGCCACTTCATGGCAATAATACCACTTGCAGCTGTCTATGGAATTTCTAGGAGGGGAAAAATTTCACTAAATGACTTGTTGCAATGGTGGCATCCTATTACACTGCCGCACTCAAATTCAGTGAGGTCTTTAGAGTGACCCATTCTTTCACAAATGTTTGAAAAGACAGACCCCATGGCTGGTTGCTTGGTTTTATATACCTGTGGCAATAGGACCTAATGAAACACCTGAATCCGATGATAAAGAGTTATGACCCAGTACTTTGTCTATATTATGTAGCTTAGTTAGCACACACCTGTAAACATATAAACATGATTTTAAAGAATCATAAAGTGAAATTCTGTCTTTTTTTCTGTTTTCTTTGTTTTGTCGACTAAAACAACGTGAAATTTTTGTTTTTCAGATCGATAAGATAATGTCCCCCTAAATTTCAGAAAACCCTCTGTTCCAGGACATTAGCTTAGTGTCACCGACAGCAGCTTACATGTGTTTCCCCCTTTTTCGTTTTTCATTGTCTTCCAAATTAAATCACAGCAATGAGCTAGTGGGGTTTCAACTGCATGTCATGCTGATAACTACTTTAAAGATGCAAATTCACTGATTATTGTTAGAATGGCATCAGTAAAACACTTGTAACCACCAAGCTACCCCCCACCTCATAACAATAAGTTTTGTCCAGGAAATAGTGATAGCTTCAGTGCCCCATCCCTCATTATTCCTGACAGGATCCAGGTCCCATGACATTACTAGCTGTCATTATACTTTAATCACAAGAATGAGGGTAGCACACACTCTCACACAAAGTCAGAGGTACACAAAAACCTAAAATGTATGTACGTACACACTCACAGAGCTAACACAGCTTGTGGCTGTGGAGAGGGTGGGAATATGAATCAGCTGCTTATCCTGGTGATCAAAAGCTAATGTGAGAGGTTTATTCTCTTCATGTCCTCATGTCCCAGTCTCCTCAGGAGGCAAACACAGAGCATCTGTGGGTAAATGTGTAAATATGTGTGCGTGTGCGTTATCAAGCTTACGGTAGATCTCCAGCACAACCGAGGCCTCCTCAGTGTGGCCGTTGGCGTCGGTGGCCTGGCAGCGGTAGATACCCGCGTCTTCAATGATTGCGTTGTAAATAATGAGTCTGGATCTGGACGTTTCTGTGTGGAGCGCCATTCGCTTAGAGGGCATGATGCGCTCGCCCTGTGGGTTGTACCACTCCAGTTTTACTGGCTCACCGATAGCTAGCAGCAGAGAGAGAAAGGAAAGATATATTAAATAAACTGATTATGAGGAGAATTTTCTTTAACTCCTTTTAACCAAGAAAGTCAAGCTCATACCATAGCCCAGTGTTCTTTCTAATGTTTACATTCATTGCCTGAGAAAGAGCAGTCTGCATGATTATTCCCACGTACACCTGGGATCTATAAAGAAACATTTTAAAGTGCACTTAAATGCTTTGCCTCTTGTTGACCTTCAGCAGTTTGATGCATTTTACAAATGAGTCTAATAAGCAACCTGCAACAGTTTCAGCAGTGTAAAGTCTCAAGATTGCTAGTGAAAATACTAGATAGCCCTTTAGTGCCTTTTACTTAGCATCTCTGTGCATGAGGACTCAATGTACAGAACACATATGTTTTCTTCTTTTTTACTAGACTCCTAGACTTCAGAGTAGACCTCTCTAGAAAGCAAACTTTTACAGAGTGAACAATTATTTGGGGGAAGGTTTCCGACTATACTGAACAGCACAAAGTGTATATAGACACCTAACTTGCAGAGATAAACTGTGAAACACCTGTGAGAACCCACAGAGAGAGTAGGTCAATTTGCTTCACAGTGACTAAATTTAAAGTCATCTTGGGGAGAGGGAGGTCTGGGTGTCTCTGCTTAGATTGCCGCCCTCGTGATCTGGACCTGGATAAGTGGCAGAAAATGGACGGCTTGATGGCTGGATTTTTAAAGTCATGGTGAAAAAAGGGTACAAATCATTTTAATTGTATAATTCAAAACAGCAAGCTACCACAGGGTTTTAACGTGATCTCCAATTCAGACACTTTCTGGATTCATGTTTTTTGAAGTATTTAACACCAGTTATTGCATGTCAGTACTTTCTTATTACTGTTTGCTTTGCAGAGTTAAGGACAGTAATGCTGCGGCTACTTTAGAGAACTGACAGCCTGATATTATATGATTATGTCATAATCTTGGATTTACATAGCTAATAACACTGTAAAGGAATAGGGACATATGTTGTCTGTAAATTCTGCTCTCATTTCTGCAGATCATGCACAGCGTTCATGTGAGTAGAGACATGAACATTGAAGCAAGCAGTAGGCCTGAGCAAAAGCTAACCCGAGTTCTGTTTCAAATGGCGCCCATATGCACCTTATGAAACATGAACTCATCTGGCTACTGTAGGAGACGACAGAACCATCTGCACGCAGCAGGTGCTGCTTGCCGGTAAATTCTGCAAATAAAAGTGTCAGTGTGGAGGGCCATTACTTGGCCCATCAATCAGCCAAAGACTGGAACAAGAGAGGAGACAGATAGAGGCTTGTCCAGTTAGGAAACAAAAGATACAGAAGAATAGAAATAGCAGACATTTGCAATATTTGGAACATTATATCCTATCACAATAGAAAAATAGTAGGGCCCAATCACAAAAGCTGACCCCTAGAAAGAGAGAGTAGAAAGCAGGCAGTCTGAATACCCTTTTTCCCCCTAACTATCGGTAAGATGCCCTTGAGCGAAGCTTTTATCATTCAGGTGCACAGCAGCCTACATCAGAGGCCAGCTCACAAATGCCGGGAGTAAGTGTGAGGGGATGGCTTCGTGTAGGGCTGGATTTTTTGGGACACATTTGTCTAGCATATGATTATGAACAGAGCATATGAATGTACTTTTCGCCTGCTCCCTTGTATTCTCCAGCAAGGGGTCGCCACAGTGAATTAATCCGCATTGGTAATTTGGCAGAGGTTTTAAGCTGGATGCCCTTCCTGACACCACTCTCCATGGTGAGAGGGGCTTGTGTCCCCACCTGGGATTGAACCAGGGACCATCAACAATATTTGATTTTAATGGCGCACAAGTGCGTAAAGGTAAATGGTGACAAATTTCCCTTTTGATATCCACAGTTTCAACATGCAGACTCCAACTCACACATGCTAACTTCAATCATCATCATCACAAGATTTCCTGCAACCATAAGCATCATATGCTTGGCATGTGCTGCTCATTAGTTTCAAGGCCAACAAATCTGATGAGGCAATCAAACACAAGTGTTGCTGAAGTCCCACTGTAGTATAAGCATCCCGGGCTTTCCAACTGGGGCCTTGTGAGGAACAGATAAGCGTCTAGCATCCCTGCAGGCATCTCTTTATACCTGTTAGCATCACAACGTTATCAGCTCTTTCCATTTTACAGTCTGTTGACAGCAGAGACAGTTAAATGTGCTCACACTGATGCAGCTAGCATGGTGACAGGCCATTTGCTTCACAGATGATCTGAGAAGACAGGAGCGTGGAGCACGCTGCCCTGTTTTCCACGCTCAGCCCTGCCTCCCTCTGTGTGTCTTTACAAGTGGATGAATAGCTTGTGGAAATTTCTGTCAAACAGCTCTTAAAATCTGCATAAGCTCTGGCATTGTAACTGATTTCTGGCATGAAAGAATGACTGTGTCTTCTGAAGGTAGTGCAGTAAGACAATGATCACTCTTCTAGTTGCAAGTGAAATGTCTACATAGCAGCACTGTGACTGAATGATAGCTCCACCTTCTTATGACTTAATTCTGAAATTCACCCAGAAATAACACTTTAGATGAAACTGGGACGGGTGAAAAAGCTTTGTATGGGGCAGTGAGTGAGCAGTCAAAGAAATACTGGAGCAATCTCCTCACCTCCTGCACAAGGTAGATTATTGACTATTGGGGCCTCTTGGTACCAAAATTAGCTGAGCACAAGCCCAAACACTTCCAGATCCCCATGGTGCCTGGCATTGGGGTCTTGGTAGAAATTGATTTGGGTCTCCAGGGAAGTAGATAGCAGCAGCGAAACAAGCTGAGCAGGGAAGGAATCTCACCGGTCAGCATGTATATGTGTGCAGCTTGGTATCAAAATTACTGGTTATATATTTATCTCTGTCTGCTCGGTAATGTCTAGCCACTGGGTAGACGTAGGTCCACAGGGACGAAGGATGTGGCCCTCCCTGCTTTAGTTATCTGAAGAAAACGCACAGAAACACAATAGCTGTTGGATCTTGTCTGACTACTGAGGGGGCTTTTGTAGCTGTCTCCTGTTTTCTGCTGCAGCCAACACTTGTTCTGGCTCTCTGCCACTTCAGTCACACGGGAGGTTAACCACACACCTAAACACCAGTTTATCCACCTCCTTATTTGTCACGCCATGAGCCCAGGTTAATTTCAAATAAAAAAAATTGCTCTGCAGAGGTGTTTTTGTGGCTGTTTGTGTTGCAACAATCTCCAACTGGAAATCATACATAAAGGCCCTAAATAGGAATAAATTACTTTGATAATTATTGTTAACAAAGGTTGGATTTGTTTTAAGCTTTTGCTGACAGTGCTGCACCGGTGATTTCAAATAATAGGTGATAATTGTAAAAGTTTTAAAGAAAATACAGTGTTATGACTGTGCAGTAAGTAAGTGGCTTTTAATTTACTGCACGCTGTTTTATTTAGTAACAAAAACGGTAGGAAAACCAAGCATGAGGACAATACTTTAAACTTAATTAATAGTTAATTAAACTTGTTTTTCTGTGAAACTCTAAATGTGTAACAATGAATGATTACTGACTGATTAATAGTTGTTTGTAAGCCATCTACAGTTGGAACTGTTCATACAACTTTTTAAATGGTTAATAATTAATGTGTTGTGCATCAGGACATCATCATTTGGATGACTATTATAAATTTGTAACTAGTGTTTATGAGCAAATGGGGTAGCAGTGGAGAAAAATCAGGTAAAACATATGCTTTGGGCTACCGCTGCCAAACAGCATCGTGTGTTTATTCATGAGACAGAGTAGAGGTTTCTGGTGCAACTTCAGCTACTTCCAAGATGAAGATGAAGAAGAGCATAAAGTCTGAAGAGGATACAGGTCCAGAAACACTTGTTGCGTAAAGAAAAAGTTTATTACTTGACTAACACATGGCCTAGGAAGATCCTGATGAAAGCCATGGGCTAAAACATGTCACTCAAATAATAAATCTGTTCTTTATGCTGCAATATTACTAGAGCTTTATCCTCTTTATCTATGAGACATCAAGGGCTTTAGAAAAATGGTGGTATTTGACTCCATGCAAATAGACTCGATGATCAGTAATGATATCTTTGTTGCAAACTAACAGTCACAGTAATCATCAATAACTGATAACCAATCCACTCAGCAGTGAACCCCTACAGACCCTCCCGCTAGTGGTAGCGCTTTTGGGCTGGGCCTGGCCTGGCCCCATGGGCTAAGCCCTGGCCACCAGGATGATGTGGGTCCTCTGGCTCAATCAGATGGTGCCGTCCAGCTCACACTGGGGGAGGTTTGCAGCCGAGTGTAAAGTAGCAGGAATGAAAATTAGAACCTTCAAGTCTGAAGCCATGGTTCTCAGTTAGAAAAGGGTGGAGTGCCTACTTCAGCTAAAGGAGAAGTTAACTGCCCCAAGTGAGGGAGTTCATCTGTCTTGGAGTTTTTTTCATGAGTGAGGGGAGAATGGAGCTGGAGATTGACACAGTGTTGGCAGTGATGTGGCTACTGTACCAGTCTGTTGTGGTGAAGACAGAGGTAAGCCTGAAAGCAAAGCTGTCAATTTACCCGCTGAGCTACATCCCTGCCCTCGCACATGGTTATGAGCTCTGGGTAGTGACTGAAAGTATGAGATCATACAGTAAGTTGAGATACAAGTAGCAGAAATAACCTTTACTCCATAGGACGTCTAGGCTTAGCCTTAGAGATAGGGTGAGGAACTCGTCATTCAGGAGGGCTTCAGAATAGAGCCGTTACTCCTCCACATCAAAAGGAGGCAGTTGAGGTGATTCAGGCATCTGAGCAGGATGCATCTTGGGCACCTCCTAGGTGAGGTGTTTCAGGCATGTCCTATTGGGAGGAGGCCCCAGGTCAGACACAGAACATTCTTGAGAGATTATGTCTTATGTCTCTTGGCAAGCTTGGGAACACCTTGGCGTCCCCCCGGAAGAGCTTGAAGGGGTGGCCAGGGAGAAAATGGATGGATGGATAGATGAAATCATTAACCATTAAAAATGAGTAATACAAATAAAAATGCTATGTGGTGGTAATCATTAGAGGCTCAACTGGGATACAAAGGGATCCAACACTGGGCCTTTTATACCCGTGCCTGTTGTACCTCAGAGGTGTGGCCTCTTTGAAATGAATGAAAGAGCTGTATATTTTTTAATGCAATGATAATAAGCTTGAACATGACCTTACGCTGTGAGTGCATCGCTTTGCAGCATCAGATTAACCAACACTGGGAGTTTTTTCTACTGAACAGACTTGTGTCTGTGTGTAGTTCCTGGATCCTCTGGGATCATGTCAGCAAAGTAAGAAATGGAAACAGGAGAGCTACTGAACACAAAACTTTTAGCCTTTAAAACAACAAAACTTAACAATTTTAGAATAAAAATGTTTAATTATGGTTTGTTGATGTTGTGTTAATAATGTTTATAATGTAGGCTGCCTGTTTTCCAAATCATTTCCTCAAAAATTTATAATTACCACGCTTCACATTTGATTACAATCACTGGTTTTTTCGCCATGTTATTTTAGCAGTTACCTTCCAATTTAGGCAAATGCTACACTGTTTTCATCGGCCTGGGACTGCATTAACAAAAACATCCCATTAAAGTAGCAAAATGTGCATGAGGAATTATTAGTGAGACATTAAACTGAGGTTTTTGGGGTTTTTTTAAGAGCAGATGCTATTAGAATCGAGGTGTCAGTAGCCAGGAATGCTATTTCCACCTGGGCACACATTGCCAAAAAGGCTTTCCAAAAAAATGGTAAATGGTGTGAAAGGGTTTATTTGAACCCAAACCTGATCTTTTCCTGAACAGAATAGTGTCGCTTCTTAAACTTAAGCAAAATGTGACAGAAACCTATGTATGTTATTAATACTTTAAAAAAGAAAATAAGCTAACAAAGTGTCAAAATAATAAATCAACAATGACCTTTTTGTTTTCACATTGAACAAAAACGAGATTTGTGGGTGAAAGCTCTTTGTTAAACCCATCCATCCACCTAGACCTTTTCTCAATCAGGATTTTGTAGCTCCATATACTTTTTCACTTTACAAGATAAAAGCAAACTTCTTTAACAGTGCCTTCAATCACTGACTTAAGTGTCATATAGAAATGCAAAATACTGTTTACTTTTTACCGTAAAAGGACGGCAGTGGTGTATAAAGCCAAATACAGTACCTACAGTGGAATATTCTTACCTGAGCGCAAACATATCATTTTATAAAATAATGATGCTCATCCGTCGGTAGAGTTCTAGGATCTCCGCCAAAGAGAACTGACACTGTTTTTGATGCGTTTGCACTTGTTTTTATGTATGGAATAATATACTTTCGGTTTATACAACAAAGTTTGGTTTCATGCCTAACCTCTGAGATCTTCCTTTCTTTTCAGTCTCCTATCATGTCATAGTCCCAACTGAAATCCCTGCTTAGAGTAAGTCTTATGAAGGCATGAATGTTGTCATTCTATTGTTAGGGGTAATGAATAAAAGCTCATTCTGTCTCCCACACTTTCTTTTAAAAGCAAGAGTCAGTGAATAGAAGGCACATTATTTATTCTCAAGGCAAAAGGCTACATATTGTAAAAGAGTTTTGTGAAAATGACCCATGCTATAACTAGGTGCAACAGAAATATGATGAAGGTCAGAATTCATAACTTTGGTCATTCTTGACCTTTGTAGAACAGCAGTTCATACTCAGCAACCATAGAAAATGCATTCAGAAATGGCTAAAAGTTTTAAAGGGAAAAAGGACTGGCCCTTTTTCATGTAAATGTCTTACAGAGAGAAAAAATAAAAACAAAAAAACATATATACAGTGCTTTACAAATTCATTAGACCACCACTCAAGGTTTATGCCACAACTGTACTAAATTAACAGCCTTAGTGATTACCAAAATTAGTTCTTATGTTTCTATAACGGTTAATACATCAGTATGCAGAAGCCCTTTAACTGAAATGATATTTTTAATGCTAAAAAATAATTGTTATCCATGAATTTTCAAATTTACTATTTTACTTGATTAAGATGTCAAATTATAGTTATTTATTTGCATTCCTGAACAGAAAAATTAGTTTTAGTGGCTGAATGTTATGTTGATTAATTTCTGACTTCTCAGAGAAGCCCAGTGAGCTGGCTCAAATTTGGGTATAAAAAGCATAATTTAGTTTGAAATTCATCATTCCTGTTAAAAATGGTAAAACATAGAGAACTCATTGAAAAAGAAATAGCACTTTGTGATGCTGTCTGGTCTTTCTTATTTTTGACAAGTGGTCTTTTAAATTTGTTAAGCACTTTATTTGTGTGTGTGAGTGAAGCACCACTTTGAAAACACATCAAAATTCAATGTCCCCCACGTGCTTGTATATGTATACAAGCAACATTCGGGCATGCTCTTCGTGAGACGACAGATGGTAACCTGGGGGATCTCATCCCAGATCTTGACCAGGGTATCTCTGAGCACCTGGACAGTCCAAGGTGCAACTTGGAGGTGTCGGATGGACCAAAATATAAAGTGTCATGGTCTGGCGCACCCACAGACCCTCGCCAGATTGTCTGCTGATGCCAGTCAGTGTACGGCTCCACGTCAGGTCTATGTTCTCTTGTCCTCACCTGCGCTCACCTGTTTACCTCCGTATTCACA
>VUQH01040943.1:0-20425 GCA_015106775.1 Etroplus canarensis
GTTTGGACATGTTCAGAGGAGGGATAGTGGATATATTGGACAAAGGATGTTGAAGATGGAGCTGCCAGGCAGGAGGCGAAGAGGAAGACCACAGAGAAGATTCATGGATGTAGTGAAGGAGGAGATGCAGAGGGTTGGTGTAAGGGGAGAGGATGCAAGGGATAGGATGAGATGGAGGCAGATGATCCGCTGTGGTGACCCCTAACGGGAACAGCCGAAAGAAGAAGAAGATTCATATTTATGTATACTTAATGGAGTGTCTGTAAGATAAGCAATTTCCCCCTAGGATTAATACAGTACTTTTAATTAGGTAATAGACCCTTTTTCAATTCAGACTGCAGCTGCCTATTAAAGTTTAACTTAAGTTTCTGGCATTATTTCCTTTACTTTCTTAAGACTGTTTTCTTTTCTAAAGAGGACCATAAAAAGAGAGACAGAGGAAAAAACTTACCATCAAAGCTGCCATTTTCACCACAGAATGTGAGGAGCTTCTCATGCGTCTCATTGGATGGTCTGAAGACAAACACTCCGGAGTTGAAACAGTCTGGCCAACCTGGATCTGGAGCTGCAGATAACTCGTCTCTCTCAAAGAGCTCATCTATATTGGACAGCACCTGAATACATAAATATGAAACTATTTATTTTCGTGAAGGTATTAAAATTAAGTTATGAAAAAGAAATTGAGAAAATACTTTAGCCGTACATTGCGAGTGTTGTATCTGAGTCAATGCAATCTGTTGTGCTGTTAAAATATATAACTGCAAAAATAACTAAAAAATTAAAAACAGTAATCAGAGAGAGAAAATATTCCTGATTTTTCATTAATACTGAGTGGGTTTTATAACAGGTTAGTTTCTCACCAGTGTGTCTGCATCCATGAACACACACTTGCTGTAGTGTGTGAGCGTCCAGCATTGCAGTTTGGTCAACGTCACTCCCAGGTCTGGACGTTTCATCAGGGCCAGATGAGCCGAATCGCCTGAATCCATCACATCCACTACACTCACTTCATCAAAAATGGAGCGTAGCACATCTCTACAAAAGAGACAGTTTGATTTATATCAGTCTATCTATGATTTCTTCTTGAATAATGGCTCAACAGTTAATAGTGTGTGTTACCTGCAAGGTTCTGCAACATGAGGTCCCACAAGAGCTACCAGTTTCCTGGTTGTGCTGTGATTTCGTAACGACTGGCCAAGGACCATCGCTCCCTTTGCATAGCTGTCGTTTGTGGCCAGTGTCACGAAAGCTTGGTCTGTTTAGAAATACACACACACATACACACTCATCAGCCAGGGAGTAATGTGTTATCACATTACTGTCATAACTTCATGTGTCTTTTAGTCTTAAGGCAAAAAACTTCAATGTATCTGCTCTGGAAGGGTCTTAACAGCTTTAAACATGGATGTCCCAAACCTCATCCATTTCAAAATAACTAGGGTTGTTTTATGTATTGTGACTACTGGGAAAAATGAATTTATTTCAAATCTGAAGGTGTCAAATATCATATTATGTTACAGAACAGTAGCCAAACGAGTCAGTAAAATTATCGTCCCCCACTGAATATGATCATACTGTAATGTACAAAGCACACTTTGAGAAGCCACAACAAATCATGAAAGCTAATTTTACTCAATAACCACAGCTAATCATATACTGACTGACAGTGAAATACAAGAATTATTTAATGTGCAATAACCCTTAAACCCATGGCCAGCTGTAACTGACATTATTTAAAATAGTGTTTTAAAACTGTTGAAGGCTTATTTTTTATGTTATGTAAATGCACACTGACAAAGGTACACACCTGTCAATACTGACCAATAATGATCAACAATCCAATATATCAATTGGGCCGTTAATCATACTGCTGTCTAAGAAACCATTTGTTTAAATATGTTTTTATTACTGTCTATGTTACTAGAAGCAGATTTTTCTGAGCATTTGTTTACATCTGCATTTAAAGTGACTAAACTTTGGTGTCATCTACGCTACAAACTTGCCTACAGAACCACTGGTGTCTCAGTCTATTAATTTTGAGTAAAACAAGTTAAATCAATGCACCATCTTCTACCTTTCCTCAATAACAGACATGACTTTAACAGTCATGAACCCATCCTGTGCATAGTTTAATCTCAGTACAGTTCATTTCATCAATTCATCTTTCATGTGAAGTTCAGTGCCTGATGAGTCCCCAGTGAATAAATTCACAACAGCAGGGGGCATGTGATGCTGCGTGAAAAGCAGGCCGAGAGCCAGCTAAGAGCATTTATCAAGCTGAATGCATGAGCTGTCGGGGGCTTCTGGGAAACCTGACCCATGTTGCTCTGCTGTACAGTTGCTAAGCTCTGATTCAAGGAACCGACTGTCAAAGCGTTTGAGCGTAAGAGTAAGGCCTCTCTCACCTACAGGGGAGTGCAGGAAGCATGTGCTGCATTCCCACAGGGTTAACTGTGACTATATGAAACCTTATGACCCACACACACACACACACACACACACACACACACACACACACACACCTCTTCATGTCATGTGTTCCATAATTATAAGGACAGAAATTTATGAACGATGTACCCTGGTAACCAGTTTTAAAAATGTATTCTGATATATTTTTTAAAGAGAACAGCGCATTTGGTTTTAGCCAATATAACATTAAATTGGTCAGAGTTTTTGGAAATGATATTTAATGATTAGATGCAAACAAGTGTTGCCAAACCTTCGAGCTGCAGTGTTTATTATATGAGCTAGCTATATTGGAACCAGACACTTACATACAAATTTAATATCAGTGTTATAGTGCTTCTTTTAAAAACTATATTAGTAGTTATAGAAGTAATATTTTTCATATCAACAACATCAACTCATTACAGCAATACCTAGAGAGACATTATAGGCCTTTAAGAGTATTAAGGGGAAGGGGGGCGACTTCAAGGCCACATAACAGACATGCCGCACAGGGCAAATCAAGAAACTGTCAAGTTAATTGAACCTAAACAGGAAATTAATGTATTTTTAAAAATAAAAGCATGCATAAACTAAGGGGAAACGGTTTTTAAAAAAATGGTTAATGTGTTTCAGTGAGCCAAATTTGATCAATGAGCTGTTTCTATGGGCTAAATGTCTGACTCATGTTCTATATTTCGCAACAGGTGTTGTGTAGAGTGAGAAAGAGGTTCATGAGAAATTCGTTTTATCATTGTAACATTACATAAAAGAAGGTCAGAAAATCTTGAAACTGCCCATTACCTACCATATTTTAATCAAAACCATCAGGTTTCTGGTGGCAGACTGCTCATTTGATCAATACATGGTTTCAGCTCTAAGGCCCCTCCACAGGTATCAGCTATCACTTTAAAAGAACAGTTCAAACTTTTAGGGAAGAAGTAAATATCCTCAAATTAAAACCCGCTCATATGTCTGTACTGTAGATGTGAAGCTATAATCAACAGCTGGTTCCCGTTCATTGTGCCAAGTTTATCTAGCATCATGCTACAGCTTGCATGATGAAATCACTGATGCTGGTAAAGCAGGAAATTCCCATGTGGTCATTTTGCGAAGCCTTAACGTTACAGTCTACACTTATCACGCACTAAAAACATTGGCTTCCTAGTCTAGTGGTTTATACATTACAAGTGAAATGTCCCTGGTTTGATTCCACTCGACTGTGGAGGGTTGTGTCAGAAAGGGCATCCTGTGTAAAACCTCTGCCAAAATACTGATGCTGATTAATTTGCTGTGGCGACCCCTTGGGGAAAAATAGAAGGGAGCAGGGTACATTAGACTAAAAATGTTGGCTGACAGGAAAGAAGCTGCCTGGCTAAAAATATTTATTATAGTATTTTTTTAAACTGTAAACTATCCCATGTATCCTGATCGCAGTTCTTTAATAACCAAATCTGTCTGTGGCTGCCAAGATCCCTTAAATGGAAGCAAAATGGTCAATCAATCATTTTAATTATACTTTTGTGAAATACTTCCAGCACCTCAAACCTGACTATTTGATGGTCTTCTGTTGTACGAACAGAACACAGAATATGTTTGGGATCTGGAGGGTCAGTTGGACAAAACAAGACATGTGAAGAATGGACATTTTCTGACACGTTACAGTCAAATCATAAAAAGGAAGAAAACTGGATCCCTAATAGGTCACAGTGAGGAAATGCGGTAACAGGAGCTATTCAAAACAAAAACTGCTGCACATTTTCCGACCTGAATCATCCTTAAACGTTCTTCACGGCGTGTTTTTAGTTACTTAAAATTACTTTGAAGTTTGTAACCGGATGTGCCGCTTTCGGCAATCTCCGGCTTTACTTTGGTCCAAACCGCTGCAGGAACTCATGATATCAAACCAAACCGTCCAAACCTCCGCAGCTTTGGCTGCACACGAACTTAAACTAACTGCGGCTTCTCCGGTTTACATGAGAACAGTAGCGAGCGGCGTCTGTGCGCAGCGTGTGCTAAACAGTCGATGTTTCGGGAGATGCAGACAGGTTTCGCATCCCCGGTCCGATCCGGGGCGGTCGCGTCTGTGCGGCGGTTGTGAGAGGCGGCCGGAGTCTTACCCGACATGGTGCGCTTTGAAGAGTCCACCCAAGGGTCGGGGGTCGTGATGGGGCAGACGAAAGGCTTGCACTGCGAAGGGCAGAGGCGCAGCAGCTGGGAGCAGTCCAACACAGGAATTAAGCCCCACATTTTCCGGGTCATGTGACCACAGACAGCTGACACGCCCACCTGCGTTTGTCTTTCTACAAAACTTTATTTGTGATATTCCTCATCACAGACAAACTTTATCTTTATTCTGTTTAAAATATATAATCACAGGGTGGTGATAGAAGCGGTGCTTAGATTAGAGTGACTAGATATCCCTCTTTATCTGGGACTGAAGAGCATTTTCCCCCCTGTTCCACATTTTGATTGGATCTAGTTTTATAAGGTTAGTCACCACAAAGTCAAGTTCCAACTAGAAAGAGAGGCATCTGGTCACACTAGTTTAGACTGATATGCAGTTTTTAAACAGGCTAAGTAAAGAATATTCACATCTAGTCCACCATGTTTTTAGTTTATAATTTTAATGCATCAGTGAGTTCCTGAAGGATGGAATAATTTCATCTACTTCCCACTATTCTGTTGAGTAGTTTATTCAAAAGGGTCGTTGTTTGTTTAAGTGAAGTACACATACTGCATGGTCATTACAACCCCATTTCCAAAAAGACTAGGAGGTGTTCTAAAATAGGGTGATTTGCAAATTCAGTAAACCAATAATTTATTCTCAAAAGAACATATCTACGAAGGAGGATCAGGGCCATTTAAAAAAATAAAAATAGAAGGACTTTTTTTAAAAAAAAAATTGTGCATTTTGAGAAAAAAAAGTCGAAATGTGGAGAATAAAGCTGTCATTTCTATTCGTATTAAGTTTATCTGATCACTAGCTGCCAGAGTATCCTTGCATTTGTCCATTACCAGTTATTTCATTTTGCACAAATGTGGCCAACTCGTCCAAGTTTGTGTGGTTCTTTCTTCTGAACAGATGACTTTTTTCTCAAAATAGTATTTCAACTTTATTCTCGAAATTTTAACTTTATTCTCAAAATGTAAAAACTTTTTAAAGTCCTTCTACTTTTTTAATTATTAAAATGGCCCTGATCCTCCTTTGTACATATCAAATGTTGAAAGTGACACATTTTACTAATTCATGAAAAACACTAGCTCATCTTGAATTTCATGGCAGCAACATGTCTCAGAAAAAGTTTGGACAGGGCAACAAATTCTGGTACAAAAAAGAAACAGCTGGAGGAGCACATTGCTATGAAGTTAATTGGCAACAAGGCAGTAATGTGATTGGGTATAAAAAGAGCATATTAGCATTTTCAGAATAATGATCCTCAATCTAAAATTACAAATACTTTGAATATTTCATCATCTACAGTGCATAATCTATTGATAAATAGATTCTGAGATTCTGGAGACATCTCAGTGTGCCAGGGACACAGCTGAAAATCAGTATTGGGTGCTGGTGATCTTCGGGCCTTCAGGCAGCATTGCATTGCAAAGAGGTATGATGCGGTCATGGAAATCACAGCATGTGCTTGGGAACAAAGTGGAAAATTGTTCTGTGTTCAGATGAATTTAAATTTAAATTTTTTTTTGGAATTCCAGACTAAACAGGAGAGGGACCATTTAGCTTGTCATCAGTGTATTACTGCCTATGGTACTGGCAACTTGCACATAAGGGAATGCACCATCAATGCTGAACAATATTATATATAGGTTTTAGATTTTAAAAAGACATCCAGATGACATCTTTTTCAGAGAAAGCCTTGCATATTTCAGCAAGACAATGCTAAACCACGTACTGCAGCTATTACAGCACCACGGCTTGAAAGTAGTAGAGTCTGGACGCTGGACTGGCCTGCCTACAGTCCAGACCTTTCACCAGTTGAAAACATTTGGTGCATCATAAAGTGCAAAATACAACAAACAAGACCCAGGACTTTTCAAGAACTGGAATTCTTTATCAGACAAGAATGGGACAACATTCCTCTCTGAAAGGTCCAGCAGCTGGTCTCCTCAGTTCCCAGATCTTTATGGACTGTTGTTAAAAGAAGAGGAGATAAGATTTGCAAACCATTGCATTGTGGTTTTATTTATATTTTAAATAGTGTCCCAACCTTTGTGTAAATGAGTTTTTAAGTCCGGTACTTGTATAAATGTGTCTTATATTCACAAAGATAGACTTTTGAAAGTTTTTCTAAAATTTTAAGAATTTATGAACAGGTGTAAAATCCCTGAAAATAATGAAAGAAATGAATCACCAAAAAGTCTTTGGAAAAATCAAGACAAATACCTGGTATAAATAATAGAGATCAAAATTTGATTAAGCATGTGAAAATACACTTGATAGCATGATATTAAAAATCTGCAAACATGCAGATCCTTTACCAGACCGTCACCTACAGAACTGTATCAAATTCATAACGAAGTGTCCTGTGACACAGTAATATTCATAAAGGATTACTAAATAGGTTCTGTAACACTGACACTTACTGTATGGACATGTTTATCTTTAAGTATTTCTTTGCATTTCCTTCTAATGTAAATTTTTACAGGGCCAGAATATATGTGTATTTATGTAGTATTCCTGCTGTTACAAGTAACAGCCTAATATAGGCTACTTTAAGCTCCCTTTCAGTTTATGTCAGATTACACTCTAGATTTTTTTCCTAAGCCTAATAAGACCTCTTTTGTAAGAAATGACCTTCACAGCACTGGCCTACAGTGTTATGAACAGGGAGGTCCTGTGTACTCCACCTGCTGAGCAGCTCAGTGTCAGATGTCAGCTCACAGTGTGTGTCAGATCGATGCCGCACTGCCTCACAGTGGTAATGTGTCCACATTACAACTGCGTGAAGGGGCCTAGCCTCAGCCACACAATTTTAATCAAGCTACTAATGTAAAATATAAGAAGTACAGTTCAGATTTCTGTCTGTTTTAGTAAAATATTTGTATGATTGCATATAATGTAAATAAATACAATGTAGATAATTGTAGCATTTTCCCTTTTTTTAATTGTTTGATGTTTTGAGTTGGGTTCAAAATTCCCAATCAGGTTTGTGCAAAAATTAATTCCAATAAAGCTGACAGGAGGCTCAGCAGATCATATTTAGTACCAGATTCTGTTTCCATGTTGAGCTGCAGATGAAGCATAAGAAGCAGTGAGGAGACTCTTTGGATGATATCCACTTAATTTGACTATTTAAAACTGTCAGAGCCACAAATTTGCTTCAACCAGGCTGTTTCCCCAATTAAACTTAGACAAGTATGGGATGATGGTTGTTCTGATGTGTCATGAAACAGTAGCAAAAATCAGCCAACTGACTCATCAGGACAACAACACAAAGAGTAAAGTTACAATAGTTATTACGAGCTACTGGCTGCACCATGTAAGACTGCAGACATGCAGTCTCACTAATAAGACGCAAAATATACCAGAAATATCACCTTTTTTATGCAACAGGTGCAACAGAAGTTTGTTGATCTGTTATTATTTGAGGCCTCAAAAACTAACAATAATACACCTCCTCCACCATACGGATCCTGTATATAGATCCAGGCTATTTTAGTGTTTTTGCACTTTAGTATGTCTGTGTGGCTTTTTCTCCATTCACCTTTCTTTGTTTGTGCTTTTAGGTGCAGTGAAAAATGCAAGAGGCTTAGAATATCTTCAGAGGCTGTTAGAGTTTACACAAGTAACAAAACTGCAGCCAGCACATGAACAGCTGAAGGTGTGTGCTTACCTGAGTGTAACCGGAGAGCACCTCAAAGTCACAGAACTGATCAGGTGTCAGCAGAAGAAAAGATCTGAAGGGGAGACAGGAAGATGGAGTCCTTGATCTATATGGATTCAGTGTCACTTTTAGTGACATTTTAGTGAACAGGAGACAAAATGTAGTTTAGTTCATCTTTTCCCAGAGGAAATATTTTTAAAGACTTGTGTCTTTGATTCACTTGATTCTAACACTATGTCTTTTTGAGTAATGGGAGATGTGAAAGAATAGACTGACAGATAAACAGAAAAAAGGGAGGAAAGCACCAAGGATTGAAGGAAAGAGTTAATAAAAACAGAGAGGTGAAAGGGAGGGTCTGGAAAGGAGAACAAGGAAGAAAGGAGCACAGAACTGGTCCTTGGCAAGCTGATTTTCTACACTGGACCAGCCCTCCTGGATTTTAAGCCCTTCAGCCTGCCTGAAGCTGAAAGTAAGCTCATTATTTCCTTTTCTTTTCTTTTCTTTTCTTTTCTTACATTATAATTTTTCCATGCTATTCTAAAACACAAGTGAACTTTACTGCAAAATATGCAATTATCTATAACAGTGTGCTTATTTTAAATTTTTAAGTTTAAAATTTCAGAAAAGTTGTGACTTTTTGGAAAGTAGTGTAAGACCTGGGTATAAAAAGAGCATCCCAAAGAGGCTGAGTGTTCTCCCCCGCTGCTTAAGCAAAGAGTTCAGCAATTTAACAATACAGCTTCTCAACAGCCTTCTCTGAGCTGAGCTCACTTAATACTGACTAAGGTGATGTGGAAAACTAAACATGAAATCATCATGCTGCACCCTTAGGGGTGAAAAGAGGAAAAGAGGAGAGAACCCTCTTTGAACCATGTCATAGGGGTTTATCTCATGTGTAATTTGCAATGAAGACACAATTACTCCTAAATGATATTTGGTGCAACATGTGCTGTTCCAGAAATCTTTGTCAGGTAAAGCTTACCTTACAGTACATCGGAAGATAAAAATACGAAATCACATTTTACACACATTATAATAGCATGCCTCCATAGTAACAGTATGGGTGCTTAATTGGTCTGCCTGTAATCCAGACTGATCAATCACTGAAAACTTTTGGTGCACAAATAAAAGATAATAGGAAAAAAGAAGCCCAGAGATATTGAGCAACAAAAAATATAGCAAATAAGAATGGGGCTTTAACTTGACTTTGACTTTAAGAACTACAGCAGCTGGTCTCCTCAGTTCCCAAATGCTTACAATGTTGTTAAAATTCAATTCAATTCAGTTTTATTTATATAGCGCCAATTCACAACAAAAGTTGCCTCGAGGTGCTTCACACTGTAAGGTAAAGACCCTACAGTATTAGAGAGAAAACCCCAACAATCAGATGATCCACTATGAGCAAACACTCGGTGACCGTGGGAAGGAAAAATTCCCTTTTAACAGGAAGAGATCTCTGACAGAACCAGACTCAGGGAGGGCTAGCCATCTGCCTCGACCGGTTGGGGGTGAGGGGAGAGAGACGAGAGAACGGAGAGCAAAGAGAGACACAGACTATGGGAGAGAGAAGACAACATTTAATTACATGCAGCAGTAACAAATAAATGCATGGGGAGTGGAAAGAGGTGGGTGGAGAAGAAATGCCCAGCACATCATAAGAAGCCCCCAGCAGCCTAAACATAAGCCCTAACTATAAGCTTTATCAAAAAGGAAAGTTTTAAGCCTAATCTTCAATGTAGAGATGGTGTCGAGGGTGCCGAATACAAACTGGGAGCTGGTTCCACAGGAGAGGGGCCTGATAGCTGAAGGCTCTGCCTCCCATGTAAAAACTTTAGGAACCACAAGTAGGTCTGCACTCTGAGAGCAAAGTGCTCTAATGGGAAAATATGGTATAGCAAGGTCTTTAAGATAGGATGGTGCCTGACTGTATAGGACTTTGTAAGTGAGTAGAAGGATTTTAAATTCTGGATTTAACAGAGAGTCAATGAAGAGAAGCCAATTTAACATGAGGCTGTGTCCACCTCCACAGCTTGCTTCACTGCCACACAAAGAATAGGTAACACACTGTCCCATCCTTTTGAAATGTGCATACCTTTCTAAAACCTATGGAATTTCTTGTTGTCTTTATAAATAATGAGTTTAAATTACTTGCAACTTATTGCATTAGGTCTTTATTTAAATTTTATTAAAAGTAACCCATCCTTTTTAGGAAACAGGTTTGCAATATGGCTGCAAAAACATTGATCATCCTATAACAAGTTAAATTTCAAACATTTAGCTGCAGTTTTCTTAAGATTTCATTTTTACAAAAGCAGAAACTGCAAAGATGTATAAAGTTGGATTGAGGAAAATGCACTGCAGAAAAGTGGCAGTGTTGTTGTGATGTGGGGCGTTTTAATCTAGGCAATGCAGTTGGCTCCATGCCTCAGGTTACAGGGCATTGTGTGGCAGTGAAGCAAGCTTAGGTGAACACGGCCTCATGTTTTAAATATTCATTCATTCATCTTCTTCCGCTTGTCCAGTTCAGGTCACGGGGGGTGCTGAAGCCTATCCCAGCTATCATAGGGCGAAAGGTATTTTACACTGGATGACCTCCCTGACACAACTCTACATGCGGAGAGGGGCTTCTGTCCCCACCTGGAAGAAGCTCTCATCTATCTATATATCTTTAAGCGAAAGTCATCTCCACCTGGGATATCAGGGCAAAAAATGGCCCTTATTTCTGTTGTCAAAATACAGTCAGTCAAAATGTGCATTTGGCACACAGTTTTTATGCATATACTTTGTATAATGTTTTAATATTTTGTACATTTTACCTTTCATTCCTGTCTGCTGCACCCACAATATGTCTTTTACGCCAATTTTAGTTTACTTTTTTTTTTTTTTTAGCTCTCTCTACTATCGGATGCAGGTTTGCCTTGACTGCAAATCAGTGGCCCAGAAAGGACAAACAGTTGAACCTCTACTGCAGGCAATAACAGGATGACACAGCTGAGGTGTTAAATGTTAACTGTCAGATGACGCCTGTCTCAGGGTCCAGGCCAAAGGTCTATTTTTTTTTTGCCTCCACCGAGTGACTCCTCCTCAGAGACAGATAATCTGCTCTCCAGTCTCTCCAGGATCCATCCTCCTCTCTGCCTCGGTCTGAAGCCTTGCAGAGCTCTGGAAAATTCGACTGTTGCACTGAGAGGCTCTCTGCTCAGGTCAGGACTGAGAGGTTAACACAGGTAATGTGAAGATAATTGTTTCTGTCTTGTTCTCACCATCACAATATATTATTTTGAAATCATTTAGACTTACAGTTTAATGAGGAATCTTTAAAGTATTTAAATGTGTTAGCATGTGCATGCTGATAAAGGAATAAGCAGTGCAAATTAAAGACATATTAGTGTAAGAGAAATCTGGAGAAATTTCAGTGCACAGTGTGACACTTCCTATTTTTGTTTAACTGTCAAATTTAGATTGTGATATCAGGTATCCACATGTACAGTAAATTTATTTCTTCACAGCAATAAAATGTTCCCACACCCTTGTTAAGTTGTCAAGCTGATCAGACTTTGTGTCTATCACTGAAAACTGTTTTTATGTGTGGCTGGGTGGTGAATTTCAGATACACTAAGCAGAAATGGAGGATTATGCCATAAAAATTTCCCGAGAGGACCTGGAAGATCTCAGAGATGCCTTTGACAAAATTGGTCAGTTTCACACACTCCCACATGTGTGCACGCATGCACACGTGTGCTCAAACACAAGCGCACACGCACACACACACACACATGCACACAGTACTAAAATGACCCTATAAAAGTAATGATAGGAATTCTGGGCAAAGTAAGCATTTTATTGCCATCATAAAGCCTCTTATGCAAGAGATTTTTACTGCTTGGTTGTTTAGTTTATGTACAAAAAATCGTCAGATGTAATGATGAAACCTCGCCAGATTTTATCCGCTAATCATGAGTGTATGAGTACAAAGATACTGATAATAATAAGCTGTATTTGAAACCTTGATATCACCTTCCCATTGTTGTATGACATAAAAATTCAAAGGCCAATATCAAATAGGTCAAGGAGATCCAGTTTAAAAATTCCGCTTCACACTGTTTTACTGGTCAAAGTTAGAGTAATGTACTTTAACTGAACATTCATAGAATGTTTATCAAAGATTCCAGAAAGGATTTTGTAATATGAATGCTAATTTTAGGTAAATTAGATTCAGGGGCACAGTTTTGAGTCAATTTGTCAAGTCTGGAGTTTTGGATAATCTGAGGCAGGGGCGTCAAATGGATTTTCTATGATGGGCCGCACACAGCTCAATAAGTGGGCCAGACCAGTAAAGCTATTGCCTAATAACATATAAAAAACACATTTAAGATTGTTCCTCTTACTTTCAGTGTAAAGAAGTTTAACTACACACTCAATCACCGATATGGCTTAAGAAAAATTAACAATAACAAATATAATTTTACAATATAGCTTTCCACATTATAAAGAAATGTGGTTGTAGTAAAACAGAGAGACCCATCAGCACGTCTTAAAAAGCAGTTTTTATGTGTAAAAAAACCAAAAAAATAATATTATAACTAGTGAAAAAATGTACTTTTCTCTTAATAAACTCAATACTAAAAATAATAACTAATTATCTGTCTTACTGTGGCAAATAACAGATCATGAGTTTTATCTTTGTTAATAAGAAGACTGTAAAACTGCTGAAAATGCAGCTAAAGGTGTAAAATTTATACCCTCCTTTAAAAGTTCCAAACTGATCCAGTAGGCCAGATTGGACCTTTTGGCAAGGCGGTTCTGGCCTGAAAATTACAGACCTGTTAATAAAGATCATTGTTTGACTCTCTTTTTATAAACTATGGGTTATATTTACCAATAGATAATACAGCAATCAATTTCAGATTAATATTGGTGAAGGAAATGACTTGATGTGTGTCTGCCTCTGTGTCTAGATATTGACAACAGTGGCTATGTGAGTGACTTTGAGCTTCAGGAACTCTTCAGAGAGGCAAGCTTCTCCCTGCCAGGCTACAAGGTGCGAGAGATTGTTGAGACCTTCATCGCTGGAGACAAAAACAAAGATGAGAAGATCAGCTTTGAGGAGTTTGTTTCCGTAAGTTTTGGTACAGCTTATGAGTAAATCCATAAATGCACTCATCCAGTGACACGAACAGTAATGCAGTCTGTTTGTTGTCAGATCTATCAAGAGCTGAAGAGTAAGGAGATCAGTGAGACCTTCAGAAAAACTGTGTCAAGGAGGGATGGGATTCACTCCTTTGGAGGGACATCAGAACTCTCCAGCCAAGGAACCCAACACTCCTACTCTGGTGCGAAAGTGTGTGTGTGTGTGTGTGTGTGTGTGTGTGTGTGTGTGTGTGTGTGCGTGTGTGTGTGTACTGATTATTGAGTCCATTGTGTTCATGATTGGCTCCAGTTTGTCAAAGCATGTCATTTTATGAAAAATAAGTTCTTCACAAAATTGAACACCCACCGCTCTTATGAAGGTGTTTAAAGAAACCACAAAGACTCCTCTAACAATGTGGATGAAAAAACATTTTAACCCATAAGAATCCAGACCTATTTTTCCTTAAGACATGATAATAGGAACGCAGCTATAAGTGTTTATTAATATCAATAACTGCACTAAAAACTGATTTATTCATAGTAGAAGTTTGAATTGCTGACAAATACTATAGATTAATAAACACTTGAAATGTCCTACATTATACAGTATATAATGATATAACTGTTATTCATCATGGATAATCCTGACACCCTCTGAGTCATTTTCTGGACAGTGGAGTATTTCTCTAATAGAGTGACTAAGTTCTGCTGCCACAAGGAAAGCTACAGGAAAAAATTCATACCACAAGTAATAACTTTTAATCTTGCCTTTATTATTCAAATGCTTTAACAATGGAGTAAAGTAGTAGAGCAGAACAGAAAAAGAGTAGGTATTTCTTATCTTAATCTTTTAATTTTCCGGGGATGCAAAGACTCTGTCAGTTTTCTTTTTTTCCCAGAGAACACTGCGTGGAATTGCTTTCTTTATCTGACCAAATGTCTAAAACCAATATAATTTCAATTGCCAAGACTAAGAAAATCTTTAAACTGAGCCTGTAGAGAAGCTGGAGTCAGTAAATATGCTACATTCAGAATTAAACAGTTAATTCTCAAAAACGAATTAATTATTAAGAAAAATAGCCGCAGTCTACTACTTAACTTAAGAACTAATTGCTTAAGCTTCTACACTTCTTAATGTAGCCATGTGCGTGTGTGTGTTTAGATGAGGAGAAAGTGGCTTTTGTCAACTGGATCAACAAAGCTTTGGCAACAGATCCAGACTGCCAACATCTGCTGCCCATGAATCCTGATGATGAAAGCCTCTTCAAATCTGTCCGCGATGGCATCTTGTTATGGTATTGACACAAGCTAGTGCACATGGAAACTCAAGAATAAATGTCTACAGTAAACATCGAGCAGCTGTAACAACAGCTACATTTAAATTGGACTTTTCCTATTAGATAGATAGATAGATAGATAGATAGATAGATAGATAGATAGATAGATAGATAGATAGATTGTTTGTTGACTGACTCAACACTCTGGGCTGACAATTTTAGTCTTTTATGTTGCAACAAAGGTTAAACCAGAAATGGCGTGGCCATATTTTATTGTAGTCTTATAGTTTATGCTTCATCCTTGCTCACATTATTTCAATGTGAGTATTTTCAATTCATGATGGACTAGGCACATTTCACAGAGGAAAGTTTAAACTCTTTTAAACTCTTTTTGTAGACATTTGTGACTATCAGACAACATTAATAATAATGGGTGATGACTTGACCCAAGTTACACACTACTAAAATTAGATTCAGCTCTGATTCACTCTTGCCTCCATTTACTTATTTTGTAAACTGATTATAATCCTTCTTCTCTTTCAGCAAAATGATCAACCTGTCTCAGCCTGATACGATTGATGAAAGAGTCATCAACACTAAGAAACTTACCACCTTCAAAATGACAGTGAGTTGTAGTTTTGAGTAAGGGAGTTCAGTAAACCCAAATCACACATCCATACTCTTTGTAAAGACAGGACTAGTCTCACATTTTGGAAATATGATTATTTGCTTTCTCACAAAAGTTAGCTGAGAGGATATGCAACTATACAACTTTTATCAGATGGTTAGCATACCAATAAAACCTGAAAGCATACAGAAACAGGTAGCCAGATGTTTGCTTGTTTGCTTTTTCGTACCATTGGGAAGAGGCTAGGTGCTTACCTCTGTTGTAGCTTTTAAGCTCATAAAAGTATCACAAAATTAATTTCATTGAGGGAAATTCTGTTTTATTCAGTATCTCAAAATAGATGAAAATGTATTTGGTTACGCTTAGCCACTTACTGGATGGCTGGCATGTACAATTCTTCTGATACTGAACAGAGATAACCTTCTTCTCTTTGATCTGACATGAGTCGTTGCCCAGGAATGCCAGACTTTGCAAAACGCCTGTGATATATTAACTTTTTACTGCTTATTCCTCTTTTTCCATTGCTGTGCTATATCTCTTGTGAGCATGGTTTTTTATATTTCACCCCAGATTGTATTTGCCCATCAACAGTTCCATTTTCAGCTTCAGGAAGTTTAGAGTGCTGCATTTGATTTCTCCTTATTATTGGCAGGATTCAGGCTGCAGTCTCTGTTTTTGCTGAGCTGTTCAAGCAGCAGAAATGCTGTTGTATGACAAGGTTTCCGACTTTGATTGAATATTTTGATATGATGTACATTTGTAGGAGAACCTTGTCTTGGCTCTGAACTCAGCCTCAGCCATCGGGTGCACGGTCGTGAGCATCGATGCTCATCATCTGATGGCTGGGAAACCACATCTGGTGCTCGGACTGCTCTGGCAGGTTATCAAGGTCGGCCTCTTTGCTGATATTGAAATCAGCAGGAATGAAGGTCAGCATGCATGCACACACACACATGCAAATATACACGTGGGTGAACGCATACACACACATTAAATTATTCAAAGTTACGTGACTAATCCAGATAAAATGTAGTTCGTGTTGGAAATGTACATGTCATTGTTTTTAAATGAAGAGGCTCAAAATTTCACATTTAGGCACAACAGTAGAAATTTCTTAGCTAGTTTTAAACCATGTAGCATGGTCTTAATCAGAGCTCAGGAACCTGATGTTTAACCTGAGCACTTTTAGGACCTTTTTAGGAGGGGAACCTTAAACATAACTTGTTTTTCAACTCCTGCAACAGAAGAGAAACAGCCTCATCTTACAGTAGGTGATAAATTCCTGCACAAAGCCGTCATAATAAAAGCAGTGATGCAACTTTGTTATTTTCGCTTTCATCAGCTTGTGTAATCATTTTTATTGCTTCAGTTTTAGTGAGCCTACACTTCCAGCTTATTCTGGGGTTATTTATTTAGTGGAATAACACAAAATTACAAAAATGGGAAAAAAAATAAGGAAAGATGTGAACCAAAAAGGGCTGAATAGAACTATCAGGAGCATTTTTTGTCTTTTTTTCTTTCTTTTTTAATATTTGCATTCATTATTATATTCAGTGATGTTTTTGCCTTAAAGTAGTGCAACTATGGCTGCATTTAGTGTTCTGATATTTCCTAATCTGTTAATTATCTTTTAATCTGAAACCAAACACCAGTTAAGAAAATTTTGTTAGATGTTTTTGAAAATGCACAATCACAAAGTCCAAGGTAATGTCTTCACAGTAACTGTTTATGCCAACCATCAGAGATCCTATAAAGATAAGTTTGGGCATTTTTGCTTGAATAAAACCATTTACTGTTCATCATAACTGTGGCAGATTGCTTCTTACTTCTTTGATGTGTATGCTTAGGTTTAATACGGGTTTTTATTCATTTCTCCTGTATTGTTTTTGATTGACAGCTTTTTACTACTACAAGGCATAAATACACCTTTGGGTCCATTTCCTCTCTCTTGCTTTAACGGTAGATTGACTGCAGTTATGTGTTTTCAGATCTGATCTGCCTTCTGGCAGATGGAGAATCGCTTGAGCATCTAATGTCTCTCTCCCCTGAGGAGCTGCTGCTTCGCTGGGTCAACTATCATCTACGCAATGCAGGAGCGGAAACAATCAGCAACTTCAACGAAGACATCAGGGTGCCATGCAGAACAAATACACTAACATACACACATGTGAATACACAAAGACATGAGTGTAACCCCATCTTGTTCTCTGCTACTGAAGGACTCACGGGCCTACTTCTACCTGATGGATCAGATCTCTTCCTGCGAAGAGGATGACTTTGAAATAAGAGTAAAAATTGACATGAGCGGCCTCAATGTGAGTCACTTTATTTGAATAAAATTTCATATCACAGTGAGGAAACTAATATACAGATGGAATTCAGTGTGAAGGTGAAAATTGCTCTCTGTATTTTAATCAGCACCCACAGTTTATGAAGCTGCATTTTTCTCTTTTCATATTCTGACATGATTTTGTAATATGTGTATGTATCTGTGCATGTGAAGGAGTGGGATTTGGAGCAAAGGGCTGAGCTGATGCTGCAGCAGGCGGCCAGACTGGACTGCAGGCAGTTTGTGACTCCTCATGATGTCACAACTGGAAACAGCAAACTGAACATGGCCTTTGTGGCCAACATGTTCAACATGCATCCTGGTCTGAAGAGACTTCAGATGAATGGAAGCGACATGGCACACATAGAGAGTGAGAAACACCCGTCATATGGTCTGGCCTTATCGTTACATGATTCAGTCAGAAATTGTTGATATGTACACACATATTGTCCATAAAATAAATGTAAAGGAAAAAAATGTAATGCTAGCCACACAGGCCACAGACCAATTAAAAAAAAAAAAATAAAAAATTATTAACTCGAGGTGTGGCAGACTGCGGGAGATATCCAGGCTACAGGTGAGCTCATCTGTATGAGAATAGTTGCTAAAAATATAACGTTTATGATGTCTTCATTTCATTCCAGAGGAGACCAGAGAAGAGAAAACATTTCGCAACTGGATGAACTCTCTTGGAGTCTCTCCATATGTCAACCATCTTTACCAGTATGTAATCAGTTAAGCATGATTTTATTAAACTTATCAGTTATTCAGGGTCAGTAGAGCTATAAATGCAGCATGTTGACAAATCTATCTTTACATGTGGACAAAATGGAAATGAGCTGGCGACGGTGTCCTTTTTTATTACTCTACTACAGACTCTACAGGACCAACAAATTGGCCTTGGTATTCATCTTACATTTTAAGACTTTCTTCATGCTAACAGGACAGAAAATATTTTGTATAAAGATTGATTGATTCATTCACTGATTATCTTTAAAGGTATACATACAGAGAGATTAAAACTAGGTGATTTTAGCCTGTAAAATGTTAGTTAAAACACAGAAATGTAAGGTTACTCTCAAACTGCTAAAACTCCAAATTTCAACAGAAACAGAGTGGAGACAATCTTGGTGTTTTTTGTGGCAATGTTCATTTTTTTGTTGTTGTTTTTTTTCTGTTTATATCTATTATATGTGTCTTTTTTCCAGTGATCTGTGTGATGGCTTGGTGATTCTGCAGCTATATGACAAAGTCAATGTGTTTGTGAACTGGAAGAAAGTCAACCGCCCTCCTTATCCTGCACTAGGGGCCAATATGAAGAAGGTACTACATGCAAACAAACAAGAGGGACACAAAAAAGCATGGCAGTTGGGAAATATAGGAGATATAACATTATTTTTCATCCTAGCTGGAGAACTGTAATTATGCTGTGAAGCTTGGCAGAGATGTTGCCCACTTCTCCCTGGTTGGAATTGGAGGAGAAAACCTCAATGAGGGGAGTCACACACACACCCTGGCGCTGGTCTGGCAGCTGATGAGGAGGTACATACACCCAGAACTGCAAGATGTTTTGCTTGTTTTAGTGTACTGTTTGGGGAAGACAGATTATCCGTGACTTGGATAGAGCTGCTCCTTGTAAAGTTTCACTTACCTGCTCTTCTTGCCATCCCTCAGGTACACAGTTCTGGTTTTGTCCGATTTGGGTGATGGAGAGAAGGTTGGAGATCAGATCATCCTGGACTGGGTCAACAAAACACTGAGCCAAAACCGAAAGGACACAGTGATCAACAGCTTCAAAGTATGTGTCTGTGTTTGTGTAACAGTGCGAAATTAAAAAGCTGTATCAACTTTTAAACAAATTTATCTTTTCTCTGCAGGACAAGCTGATCAGCACCAGCCTACCAGTGATTGACTTGATTGATGTAATTGCACCCGGAACAGTAAAGTGGCACATGGTGACAAGAGGAGAGAAAGGAGTGATGAAGAAAGAGGATAAAGTCAACAATGCCAAGTAACAGAAAATTCTTTTTTTCCTTCCAGCATCTGGATTTTTGTTCTGTCATCTCCTGACTCCTCTCTGCTTCTGTTCCCCTTTCAGGTATGCAGTCTCATTGGCTCGTAAGATTGGCGCTCGTGTTTATGCTCTGCCTGATGATTTGGTGGAGGTCAATCCCAAGATGGTGCTGACCCTGTTTGCCTGCCTCATGGGCCACGGATTGAAGAAGGTCAACCGCTGAAGCAGATATTTAAAAAGCTGAATAAAAAAACCTCAATATAATTTTTATTTTTATTTGAGTTTTTAAAATTCTTGTTATTCTGTTTCTTTGACCTCTAAAGTCACTGTGATTACAGGACAAAACGAGTCAATCTGTTATTCTCTATTATTCTTTTGCTAACAATAAGTCTTATGTAAAGCTGTAAATCATCTCTCACCAGTAAAGTCACTTCACGTGTCTGTTATCTAATTTAATGGAAAAGGCTCCTAATTGTTCTTTGTTTTATTATACTAAACCTGTTCTATTTCCTTCTTCTGCAATATGAGCCAGAGGTACAGCAGAAAGAAAAGCAGAATCATAAACACAATTGTTCTGTCAGTATCACTTTATGTCTGTAAATGTTGTGTATTGAGTTTCTATTTAATTATTAAAAGGAATCCATTAAGATTCAAGAGTCAAGATTCAAGAGCTATTTATTTGTCATTTCAACCACATACAGCTGACGCAGAACATAGTGAAATGAGACAGCGTTTTTCCAGGACCTGGTGCAACATATA
>VUQH01040944.1:4025-23482 GCA_015106775.1 Etroplus canarensis
GTGTTACTGGGCTGCTGTGGAGGGGGGAGGAGGATGAGGAGGAGGAGGAGGAAGGGGGTGGGGGGCATTTTGTGTGATATGGGCCATTGACTGCTTTTCCATAGCTCAGGAACAATAATGAGATTTTTTTTTTTTCTTCAGAATATCAGTGCCACCATTCAGCGCCACTGATTGTGTTTATGAAATTGTGCATACATCTCTCAATGCTGAAGCAAGGGATGGGAAAGCTATTTTCAAAACATTAGCAAATTGTTTTCTGTTATTGTGCAGAGATTGATAAGAGTATGTGTTGTCCAAACACAGACGCACATACAGGCGAAGAAAAACATTAAAAAAAAAAAAACAGCAAGAGGCTGCCGCTATGGCTTGGATTTACGGTATAATGTATTGCCATGATTTCATACTGCTGTTAAACTGTAACTACAGTAAATTCAACCGGTACTCTGCACGGGTGTAGGCTCATTCCTCCTCTAAAAAGCCATTTGAGAATCTTGCGAGTATCCAGTTTATTTATTATAACTTGTATTACTGCATTACCTGCTGATGACAATTTTTCCTGATGAGAAATAAAAATGACCTCATGCTTGACCTTGCCTTCCAGTCTCTGACATTTCTCCCAAGCAGATATTGTGACAAATTGCTTGAGATTTCACACATTTCATTGGTTAATGCAATGAAAATACTTTGCTCCTACTCGTGCACGGCGGGTTACAGCTCTCATTAGTGCTTGCAGCCGCTTCAGAGGCAGCAAGACGGATTTTTTTTTGGAGGTTTCATTGCGTTGAAATGACACAGAGATTCTTTTATCATAACAGCGACACTTTGTAGATGTGTTTTTTGATGATACCATATCACATCTGGAATACACTGCGCTGTGATATGGCTGTTTGCTGACAGTGGCCCCGGACATCAAACACTGCCATTTTGATAGCGATTTCTCTGACTACAAATAAGGCTGTTAAATTCATCTTGTCAATTTTTTACTTTGAGAACACACCGCACATGGATATGCAGACCAGTGGGAGCTCCAGTGCAAGTACATCAAAATTAAAACACATCACATTCAACATTTTCCGAGGTAGCTCCTGGCATCTTCTCAAACTTCCAGAGACACAAACACTGTATTCCTCTGTATTCTGTGCAAAAGTCTTGAGCTTCTTAGGTGCAACAATTTACTGAAACATGTGCAAACATAAATGGGAAAACAGTACATTAGGCAAAAAAGTTTTTCAATTTTAATGAGCATGAAAGTCAGTTTTGGTATGAACACCTTTATTCTTTAACACAGCCTGAACTCTCTCAGGAAAGCTTTCTTGTAATTTCTGTAAGTAGTCGTCAGGAATCATTCTGCAGGCTACTTGAAGGACACTCTAAAATTCTTCTTTAAATTTTATCTGCCTTTTGTTCTGATTTGTCAATGATTTGAACCAAAAATGCCAAATTTGGATTCGTCACTCCATAAGACCTGTTGCCACTTATTTTCAGTCCAGTTCTTGTGTAATCTAGCAAACCTCACTCTTTTCTCCCTGTTTCCCTTCCTTCAGAACGGCTTCTTGACAGCCACCCTTCCACTGAGATCATTTCTAATGAGGCTTAGGCAAACAGTAGATGAATCAACTGAAGGGCCAGATGTATCTTTCAGGTCCTGTGTGAAGTCTTTGCTGGATTTTTCCCCCTTTTTTTAAGGACAAGACTTTCAGATACTGCTCATCTGCTGTAGATAGTTTGTCCTCCACTTGTCCAGTTTTCTCAGTTTTCTAAAGACACTGCACACTGTCCTGAGATATACAAAACTTTTAGGTAATAGCTCTTTGGCAATCACATTGTTGGTGCAAAAATACTATTTTAAGCTTGTCAAACTGTTATCTTTGGCATTTGGCAACTAAAAAATAGCAACAAATTATATGTTTTTGTGACAGACTGTAGGTAACAAAGTACTTCAAGATACAATTTAAAATTGGTTCTTTGCTAAGTTGTCTGTTATGTGTAGACACCACAGTGGTTCATTCCTTTTGTTAGGTGCTTTTTATGCTTTAATGAATCACAGGTCAGGGTTAAGTGGCTTAACAAAGGAAGAAAACGAAAAGCATTTCTCTGGAAATGGTCAGGTACAAGAACTAGACTGAGAATGAGTGAAAAAGCAGCCACTGTCCAGATAAAAAACCTGAGACCTGAGAAAGCCTGGAGAACTATTGCTCAAGACCACTTTAAAAATTACAAGAAAGTCTGGCTCCTTGAAGGGTTGCTCAAAACTTTTGCACAGTACTATACAGTGCATGTAATCATTGTGATCTGATGGAACTAGTTAACTATAAGAATGTTAGATTTATCAGGCTTCTTGACCTCAGTTTTTCCACCTACATATTAAAAGTTTTTTGGAGGGAAAAACTGCAAATGTATTGAAATCTTGCAGGGATGGACGTATATTTTTCCACCAAAGCATTTTGTAGCACCCAGCCGAAGAATCATTAATCCACTGGTAATGATTCCATCAACACCAATACTTTTTTCCTCTCCTGACACTTTGTATTTTCACTCTGTCCTCCAGTGATAATTGTCACTCTCGCCTGCTTCTACAGTCTGTTGCTCACTAGTTTGCTCTAAGGCAACTATTGATTCTGGAGCATCATCAGATCCATGAAGACAATGATGATGAACAATGAAGAGACAGCTGCATCCTCTGTGTTCGGGGGCCAAAACTGATGGCCTTTGTAAGCATGTAATGCTTCATCTGGTGGATAATATGAGAGAAAATAGGGGCATAATATGTGAATTTTCTGAGTCACTTAGCTTATGGTCTCCCCTGCTTTTCATGCTGCTGACTACATACAGCTCACAAATTACACAGACCATAATGACTGGAAATGGACTGGACACGTGCACATTTCTCCACCTGTAAGAATTCATATAAACATGAAATGCAAAAGATAATTTAGATAATTTCAATGATAAAACACCTCTTTGACAACATGTAAAAGAAAGGAGAAAGCAGCAAAACAACACCCTTGTCTTAATGAGGTGATTCAAATGCTGTCAGAGCCTTCACCAGGTAAAATGACAGTGTGATAATCCTTACTCTCACATCAAATTGTAATTAGCATAATTTATATTAGGGTAATAATTAACATATGAAAGTAATGAGATTATCTCATCCCTGGTGCTTTGAAGTAAAACTATCCTGATTCATCTACACACTTAACTTAAGCCCCAATCTATCAATACGTTACCAGCTGAGATAACCAAAGCTTAATCTATTGGATTATGTTACTTAGGATATATTTTTTTAGATTTTATATAAAAAATTTATATTATTTCATACTTTTGTTTTAGATTTTATATAAAACTCTACAGACTCCCATTCATACTGTAATGAAAAGCCCTGATGTGCCCTGAAAAAGCTATTTCTAAATGGACAGAGCAGGTACAGGGTCACAGTAAAAATCCCACCCTAAAAGCTCAGCAAGTGTCACACAGTGTGCTCCTGTTTGTTTCTTAAAACAATCCAGGAACAGGGCTCCATCTGTGTTCTTGGCTTCAGACGTTTGCCATTCCCAGAAGGTCATTTGGTTAATGCATATTTGAGTTTTCATGGACTCTTAACTAGTTTTTAATCAGCAATTATTAGTGAATTGGAAGGCTGTGCAGGCACATGACTCTCTGCTGGCGGGAGAGTGCCCATCAATGTCACGTCAATTTCCATGCCAAAGGCTACATTAGGCCTGGAGTCTGGGAGGAAACAGCCACCTGAGTGCCTCATCTCCCCATCCACAGCAGTCTTCTCATCAACTATTGACTCTATTACACAGCACTGTCAAAAAAATTTTCCGCTTCAAAAGAGGAGCAACCATTACATGGCTGTGTGGGGAGATAATTTAGTGATGCACATAAAATTAAGTGCATATCCATTGAACATTGCTCATTATTGCACTTGAATTCCTACAATGCCAGGCTTGTGTGAGAATTCTGGATGCTTCCCAGCCCTTCATTCTTTTCCTATTTTCAAGGCATAAACACAACTTGATGATTTAGGCTGATGTACTACATAAATTGCTGTCATTTTCATCTATATCTAACCTACCTGTAATTGCCAATTAAACATTGCCAGCATCTCAGACTAGCTCTTAATTACCGTTAATAAGTGCTGAGGGGCTCTGAGGGGTCCTCGCAGGCTGAGGATGAGAGGGGGGGTGGAGTGGGATGTGGATCTCCTGCAGCACCACATCATGGCATGAATATGCATAAAGGAAAGGTATTCTTCCCCTCTCTCTCCTCTTGCTTTTCAGGCCCACGGAGGTGGCAACAGACCACCCCTTGAACTTCTACATCACACCTCCACAGCGACCTCACTGCTGTTGCCATGCTGCATCCTCGCAGTGGCATTTCCGCACACTGTGGCTTGTTTGTGTTTGCCAGGAGCTGTCACATTCAGCCTGTTAGTGCTGGCCCATGGGAAATTTACACAGAGCGGCTGGTATGAGGTGAGCCTGTGACGTGCCCACATATCATGTGTTTGTGTCTTTCTGATGCTGCCAGTCAAAAGTTTTGGGCTGCTTTGCATTTTAGTGCTTCTGGTCAAATGTCAAGAAATGTGAAGATGTGAAAATATTGGAGTGCAAGAGAGCTGTTTAATGTTTGTGGACTTTTAAAATCAGAAAACGACCCTGCTTTTAAATACAGGTGATACATTTCCACAATATAGGGACTCTTGCTCCAAGATCACTTACAGTTTTTCTACTTTAAAGCAAAGTTTGATTTCACAGATTAATACAGCTTTCCTTTTTTTCCACTGTGAGCTGACATTTAGCTCCCATAATGACTGCTGATGGGCTTTCACTGTTACACCAAAGACCTGAATCCTTGTATTTAAGGGCCAAGGAGTGTAGAGCTCTCTGATCATAATGGCACTTTTAATTAGCACTTAATTAAAGGCAGGTGGACTGGAAAGGTCAAGCAGTTAGGCCTCAGAGTTAAAAACACAGTCAGCATGAGCATCGACTCTTTGATGGATTTGTCTGCTAATTACAGTGACCAGAGTCTGGACAAACTCCATTCCCATCTGCTCTTGGTTAAATAATTTCTTTATGTTTACATCTTTGCTGCTTGAGATTTTATTGTATAATTTATATTTCTTTCAGAGTTCATTTACACCCCTTCCAATGTGTATGTGCATGAAGATTTCTCTGACAGACACCAAGGGAAACCAAAGCAGCTTCGGGGTAAGAAGTCAAACAGCCCACACTACCAACTGGATCACCGTTGCACTTATTTCACAAACACAAAAATGAAGGCAGCATGATCTAAACTTGTAGTTCCTTGGCTGTGAAAGAGAGAGCGAAGAGTATTGATCTCAGTCTGAATTTATAGATCACCACGTCTAAATGAGTGATGGAGCTGTCAGACCGTCGGTCTCACCTGACAAGCACCCACATTAAAAATCCTGATCCCTGAATTCCACTAGCATCATGTTTAAGAATCGCCATCTGTCATGGTAAACACATACAAAACGCTATTTTAAATCTGACGGAGTGAACATAATACATGTATGGCTGTAAGTTAGCTTTAGTGAAAAATGCAACAATTCAATTCAGAAATCTGCCAACACGACCTTGGAAATTTCATTCTGTTGTTTCTCATCAAAAAATTATTCAGAATCAGATTTTTGTTCCTGACATCTGAGGTTCAATTCCCCACCTGACGAAGGAGCGGAACTAAACGCGGTGTGACAAAAACATCAAAAGGTACCACTGTAAGGCCATAAACGGCCTGTCATACAGCAGCCTGTTTGCTCATCAACTCTATCACATCCCCAGCCTCAGCTAATGTTCATGCTCTCCATGTGATGCTGCTGCTGCTGCTGCTGCTGCTGTTGAAAAATAAGGCATTGGTGGATGCTTTTCCCTGAAAGCACTGCATCTTCTCAGGCACTGGGAGAGACCACTGAGGGGCAGCAGAATTACACGTCAGTACTTGTTTGTTCACCATTTTCCCCAAATGCGTCTTAGACTATTAATCCTGCTGACTTATGAGAGACCTTGAAGGATCTTCGGTGCCAACATGCTGAGTGTGAGGTATGGTTAAAAAAAAAAAACATATCGAAAAGCCCTGTTTTTATCAAACAGAAAATATGTATACTTCGGCCTGAAGCCACACAGCGTGGAAAGTGAATGTCTCTGTGATCGTGTACTACAATATCACATGTGGTTTTAAAATTCTGTGATAAAAATAAGGTTAAATTATTATTTTTTGTATTAAAAAATACAAATACAATGCAACAGTGGAAACAAGTAATATAACAATTCAGTTTATTTTATTTATTTTCCAGACAGACACATCGATTTCTGGACCACAGTAGAGGATGGAAACCTTTCACAGACATTTTTTTGTCAATATTATTATTTGAAAATACAAATATAAAATTAGACTTTCCACATTTGATATGTGAGAGACCCCCATCCATTATTATTATCATTATTATTTTAGTATATTTTACAACAGGGCTTGAGCAAGCCATATGATAACCTGAAAGATGCTTTCAGATGTCAGTCAAGTCTGTCTGTCTCTCGCCATAAAAAGTCGGTTAACATAAAAAAAAGGGGCAAGTGTTAGGAATGGGCAGACAGCAGTGATGAGAGCTCTGCGCTCAGCCTACAGAAACATGGAAGCACGGCAGAGCCTCACACTGCCGGCTGTGCAGTCTGAAGAGCTACCAGGCTCCCCTCGTGGCCGTGCGGTCTGCTCCAAACTCGACAACACGCCAGGGGAGAACTCGCATGTTGGTGAGCTAATCATGATGAGTTGACTAAATGAACCTGGGCGTAGCTGTGTGAAAAATATTCTGTATACAGTTGAGGTCTCCAGTCTAATATTATTCAGTTTGAATGAATTGAAATTGCAATTATATATTAATCTATAAACGTATATATTGCAATTATATGTATATATTGGGTAATGAGCATGGGTGAGATGGCAATGGTTTGGACTGGAGGGAAAATTCACCCCAAAACACAACAGTACAGTTGAACTTGTGCTATTTCCGTCACCTTGAAGAGTTCAGTCCAGATTTGTGAACATGAACTGATCTTTGTCATATCAAGCCAAAACTATAAATAGTGATGTTAGTGAGAGTGACTTTGTGAACTGGCCGGAGACTAACTTTGTGGTCACTGTGACAGTATCCAGTATCTCTCAGAGATAAGGGCACATTGTCTGGTTTAAAAACCATTAGCACCACAATGAATAAGCCTCTGTTTGGATAAAAATGCTCAAGAACATTCAATGAGCCTTCAAAGTCAGTCTAATTTACTGAAAATGGAGCCTGATGTCCCAGCTTTTTGGAAACTTGTGTTCATATTCAGAAAACACTCATGAACCCATGATGACAGAAATCTCATAAGTGTATTTTGGTGGTTTAAGGGTGGGATTTCCCCTGAACAGATGGGGGTTTATTGTTTGGCCATTGCCTAGCACTTGCCTCAAGATTCAAGTTTAAATGGATACGGTAGTACACTACAAATGTCAACACCTTCCAGGTTGACTTTTTTTCTTTTTTGATTATTTTTTTTCTTAAACCAAGACCCCTCCCCTCTCCCCAAATGGATAAGCTAGTCTACTAAGATGTGTAACATTCATCAGCTGTAAACTGCTGTCAGTTTGAGATAAAATGAAATTACAGCAACAGAGCCATGCTACCTTAAAGTCCAAGCTACAGGATCACAAAACAATAAGAGTCAATTTTGAGATTGTGTGAGGGAAAACAAGCCATTTCCTGCCTTTTTTCCAGTGAAAAAGGTTAATTGTAGTCTAAGAGCCAACAGGTACGGCAATAGTGCAAACAACAAAACAGTGTATTGTAAGCTTGTTGCACTGTTATATATTCTTAAAATGAAATAACAGCAAAACTAGAATTGAACATAGCCTCTGATGAGCTTCTTGTATCGGTTTGTGTTCAAGCTAATTATACAGTTAAAATAGTCCAGTGAACAGGAGAAACAGTGTCTTTATTCCTTTCAGAATAAAATGAACTAGCCCACATGTATTAGTGCATTTAAATAACTGGCTCCTGTTATATTTTTTGTTCTGCTACTGAGCTATTTCCACATTTCAAACACTAAAACGTTTTCTACAAATACTGAGTTTTTCTCGTATTGGCCAATGTGGGCAATCACTTTCCCTTGCTAACCATGTGGACACTGACATTTTCAATAATTTGTCTTTGCCTAATTTTACACAACATAAAGTCCTGGTTGTGGGATTCATTTTAGAAAAAAATAGCCTATTAGCATCACTGACAAAGCTGCCGTGTACTCTACATGCAGTGTGTAATTTACCAGACAGTACTGGTTAAAAAGAATGAATGCACTTATGTTAGACTATTAACAATAATGTAATGTTACTAGTTATGTAACAGAATTCAATTTAAAGACCCAATGAGGTAAAATAAATCAGATAACCAATAGACAAGATAGATTATGTTTAACTGAAATACTCAAAATGGCTGAACTGAACTGGCTTTTATTAGGGTTCCAAGCAGCACCACCAGCAGGAACCCTGTTGTTTTAATAGGTTTACTTTTGCTTGTGTAAATCCAACATCTTAAATCTAGGCATCTCTTGACATGGTGGATAATAATAATCTATTCAAGCCTGGCAATGCATCACAGATTCAGGGTGCTGGTCCATCTCAGGACAGGAATTTAACGATCTATTAATCAGACTTGACACACTCGACATCCTTTAATGGTTTAGTCTATTGCAGTTTCTCTGTATGTATCAGTAATGCCTCTATAGTGTTAGGAACACTGTTAACAGATTCAAATAAAACGTAGTTCCCAGAAGAAGCTCCCTAGCATCAAAATTATTAGATATTTTTAAAATCACTAACAATTCAGAAATAAATAATCAAAAACTGTATTATCTAAAAATAATCGCACCAGAGGTGCCTGGGATATCTCCAAAGAGTACAAACATTAAAAGACAGAAGATATTCTTTAAACAGCTCTGTGACTGATGATGTATGCAGTAATAATTGGTATGTTTCTTAAAAAAATATGAAACATTTTACATAAAATCTTTTTTCGTGATTTTAGCTTGTGTCCCTCTTAAAAAACAATCAAACACAAAGGTTTTGCATATCTAGCATTAGCATTTAAGGTAGTATGGCACACCCCTTTAAAAACATTCAAGGGTGGGGATCCAAATAATGCCTTGTGTACAATTCCATCTTACAGCAACTATTTCTCTATTGTTCATCCATGAGAGCTTTGGTTAGCTGAAACCATGTGAGAGTGGCAAAAACAAAAAAAGAAAAAGAAAAAGAAAACAAAAAAACATACAGGGAAAAAATTACAATGAATCTCTAACAAAATAATTGTCTGCAAATACCAGAATAACATGATCATTGAGAGAAAGGTATATCTCGACTGGTCCTAAATCCACTATTCACTACAAGTATTATATTAATGAGTCCTCTATAACATCTACTTTGTAATTACAGGAGATAGAAAAAGAGCGCGAGAGGGAGAGGGATAAATATGAGAGAAAGGAGAGGTAGAGCAAGGGAGAACAACAAAGAGCACTACACTGGTATCAAAGACAGCACTCTGTTTACAAGTTAACTGTGATTTCTTTACACACTAATGAAGTACATGAATGATCAACAAAATATAGTAGGATCTCTGAGGATGGGTAATGGAAAGAGAGAAAGTAATGGATGCACAGTACATTTTAATAGTATATTACAATTATTAATATATAAACCACAAAGTATCAATAAAACTCTGATTAAACTTGAAATCAGCAAAGAAGCATCTTTCTTTTTTTTATAGTTTTGTATTTCTTATTTTCTTTTACATTTGAACATTACAAGGTTTTTTTTCTCTTTACGTTTTAAATTATTACTTGATCACACCTCCATATCATTTACTTTAGAAGTATCCAGCATATTTCTTTACCTGGTTGTTTTGAAAAGAAAAAGACGTGAGACAAGACGTGGGTAAAATGAAAGCAACAAATGCATCTGCAGTGGCACTGAATTTTAAAAAACACAACGTTTTCTGGAGCATTATTATTATTACTGTTATTAAATCGCCATGATGAGTAAGAGCATTTACCACACGTACTGTGTAAAACCTGGTGCAGCGACAGATAGTGAATTATTCAGTGTCATCTTTTGACCCTGTATAAATATCCTCAGATGAGACATGGGTCTACTCTATAAAGAAATCCAAGTGTACACTGCAACATATCAGTTACTGCTTCCCAAGCTGTTAACTCACCTTAAAACACTGAAGTGTTTGTCTAGTCAAGAATACATTAACCCCCAAATCCTTCATGCTATCCCAAAGCACAGGGCCGTTTCTATTTTTTTTAAAAAGCCAACATATACATGTGCAAATAGGAAAATGGCCTGTACTTTACAACTCACAGTGCAATGATTACTTGCTTAATTACCTTTCAGTGTTTTCATTTATTTTGCCACTAGAATAAATTAAAACCTGCCAATGATTCCATAACAGAACTCAGGAAGGCTGAGGTATGGTATCAAAATGTTTACTTTCCTAATTCACTCAAAAAGAACCGATTCAGAGAACAAGCATTACATAAAGGCTCTAGCACAGAGCCCAGGTACTGTGTTCCAAAAAAATTCATCAGGAACGAGCAGGATGAAACAAACGTCAACATACAACTAACAAGTTCCTCTCAAGAGTAGAAAAGTGTCAGGATGCACAGAGCCTGGTTCAAGTTCTAATCTCCACATCTAAGTACAGTGTGCTTTGGATTAAATCATCTTTTTTTTTTAAACTTTCTCTTTGAAATGATACTGATATCTTAACAGTTAGACAAAAGATTCCAACCAGGCTCTTTTTTTTTTCATTATTATTATTATTATTATTTCTCAAAACTGTGTTGACTTAACTCACCGTTTGTAAATTTGCTGGTATGACACTTGTAAAATTATTCAGCTTCAGTATTTACAGAGCAAGTGTGTTCTGTTTGTGTGTGGGGTTGTTATACCGTCTTCCAGCAGAAAAAAAGTAGAATAATAACTGTTTACAGCTTTGTCTTCTATTCACACGCTATAACATGTTCTTTTGACACACCATCACAAAAATATGCTATTCTCTCACTGAGTTGGTTATATGCAGTGACTGGAATAATTATGTACAGCTACATTTCTTTTTCTCAAGTCTGAATTCACAATGTAGTTATATGAAATTTGTTATAGCATATATATATATTTCTAAACAACAAAAACAACACTTATAAAAAAGGACCATAAAAATATTGGAGTCCTCTTTGTATTGCCCAAAAATAGGTAATTATGGTTAACAATGAGACATCACAAGAAATAAAACAGCTACTAAGATTTATTACTTAGATACCTTCTTTAAAATTTCCTTAAAATGTTTTTTTCTCCGAGTCTTTCCACACTGAGCTTCTTTTGATTATTATTATTATTATTATTTTGTATTTTTTTTTGCAGAAAGACTGAATGTAACATCCCGAGCTTTTTTCCTTTACGCTAACCGATACAAAGATGAAGACGTGACTTGAAGATATTCTTGGCTATGACCGCCATACTTCAAACAAAAACCCATTTACACAACAATACCAGAAGATAAAATAAAACGACACAAAATTAAGGTTAAACTAAAATGACGTTCTAAAAACTAATCAGAAGAAAAGCTGACAGAGGAAGAAAATAGGTGAATGAACTCGATGTGAAACATCATACCAAACCAGGTTGTAAAGTTATAGGAGGTTTGGATTATAGTACAGCAGTTGTTATTTTTCTGAGATGACTAACGTGTTCTTTTCTTCTTCATATGGTTCCAACTTTCATTCATTTTGCCAGGGTGACGCTGTAGTGCTTGAAGTTGGATTAGCATCACCTGCACACAAAGCCAATTAGAAACTTCGTCCTGTCTTTCCTGGGCCACCAGGTATACTCTGCTGGGTGATAAAAGGAAAAAAGAAAAAAGAAACACCAACATTAGAAAGAATACATTTAATGGACAAATCCTGAACACAAATACTGGAACACAGGTTGTAGGCTTGCTGAAGCATAAATTCTAAGAAACCGATAGAGGTCAAATTTTCCTGCAACATATAGTTAAACAGGTAATTATTGTAAAAATATCCTGTCCAACAATTTGGTGCATATATGCACATATTTTAAAGTCTAGAGATGACAAAAATACTGTACTATATACTTGTGGCACTTGTTAATTTATTACTCATTTTATACAGTTAGGTCCATAAGTTTTGGGATAATTAAACATTTATTTTGGTCATTTTGCCTCTGTACACCACCATAGTAGATTTTGAATGGAACAGTCAAAATGTGATGGAAGACTTTCAACTTTAATTCAAGGGGTTCGACAAAAGACCTGCATTAACTGTTAAGGAGTAACTGTACAGCCATTTTTATACACAGTTCCCCATTTTCAGCAGCTCAAAAGTAATGGGACATTTGACTAACAGGCAGTTTCATGGTCAGGTGAGACTTGTTCCCTTGTTGTTCCATGATTAACTGAGCAGATAAAATATATGGAGTTATTTCCAAGTGAACTTGCATTTGGTTGCTGGTTCACCGAAACTCTAATATGAGCTCCAAACTAATATGAGCTCCAAAAAGATGTTGATGCAAGTGAAGGAGAGAGATAGCAAAAAACTTTAAGAGCAGCCAAAAAAGAATCTGGAAGATTCTTAAAAACAAGGGAAACACTGGCCAGCTCAGCAACTCCAAAAAGCCTGGAAGACCACAGAAGAAAACTAAAGTGGATGATCACAGTATTCTTTCTTGGTTAAAAAAAACCCTTCACAACATCTAGTCAAGTCAAGAACACTCAAGGAGGTAGGTGTATCTTTGTCAAAGGCTACAATCAAAAGACACCTTCAAAAATATAAATACAGAGGGTTTACAACAAGGTGCAAACCACACGTTATACAAAAACAGGGTGACAAGATTGGACATAAAACATCTAAAAGAGACTGCCCAGGTTTGGTAAAAGATTAACTCGGTTAATACTGATCTGAAGTGTACCACGTCATCTGTCAAACATGGTGGAAGCAATGTTGTGACGAACATATGTATGGCTGCCAGTGAAACGGAGTCATTTGTGTTTACTGATGATGTGACTGCTGATAAAAGTAGCAGGAGGAATTCTGAAGTGTACAGGGCTATATTCTCTGCTCAGGTTCAGCCAAATGCTGCAAAACTGATTGGAATGCACTTCACAGTACAAATGGATAATGACCCAAAACATACTGCAGCAGCAATGCCACAGTTTCCCAAGACAAAACACATGGGCCAAATCTGTAACTTTATCTCAGCCGAACATAGCATGCTGTTCAGTAAGTGAAGACGAAACTGAAGGCAGAGGCTCACAAACAAGCAGCAACTGAAGGTGGCTGCAGTAAAGGCCTGCAAGAGGATCTCAAGGGAGGAAACACAGCATTTGGTGATGTCCATGGGTTCTAGACTACATGCATTCATTGACTGAAAATGATATTTCATCCAAATATTAAAACCAATCCTTATGTTTAAAAAAACGTTAGTTTGTCCCATTACTTTTAAACCTCTTCAAATGGATGACTACATATAAAAATGACTGTAATTCCTAAACTGTTGATCCAGTTCTTTTGCCAACTTGAACTAAAGCTGAAAGTTTGAACTTGAATCGCATTTTGACGGTTTCATTTAAAATCCAGTGTGGTGTTGTACAAAAGCAAAATTACAAAAAAAATTGTCCATGTCCCAAAATTTATGGAGCTAATTGTACATACTACTTTGGACTTGTAACAGGAATATTGCTGATAAGCTGAAAATCGGTTGTGTGGAAGTTTTTACTATGGTAAAAACTTTCACACACATACGTCTACAAAAATAGCTGGAAGCAGACAGAAACACATTTTTGTCTAGGTTTTCTATTTAACAGTGTGGGTGTACATTTGAAAGACAGTGTTAGCAAAAAGAATGTAATGCAGTGACAAGATAAGCAATTCAAAGATTCACTTCCTCAAAGACATTTCTAGACTGGGAAATATTTAATAAATCATGGCTGCTTGTTAGTGAAAGATTGTAGAGTTTAGATTTAAAAAGTTGTGAAGAAATGTAATGAGAGTTCTGTCCTTGGACAGCCAGTGCTTAGGTCAGAAACATAATAAACTGTGACATACCCTATGGCTGAAGTACAGTACATATGACTTCTCTACTCAGATTTGTGACTATTTTAGGAGGGAAACGTTTCAAAATGTGAATTAAAAAGGAAGAAAGAAAAACTGAAGAACCGGTAGTATGTGTGTGGGTGACTGATAGATAAACTTTTCTTTCATAAATAAGAGAAAAGATTAAAATTCTTGGAACATGTTAATCTTCTCTATTTTTGTGTGATAAGACATCAAACAGACAACCTCGCCAAAAGAGAAAGAGAAACCCTCCGTCACACTCACACTTTACTACCAGCTCTGTGTTTCCCAGAGAGGTGAAGAAACAGCGGTTAATGCGATGGACACATATTAGAGATAAACTGATAGAAATGCACAGTAAATAAAATGCAATACCTCTGATGAGATGGCAACCGGCCACCTGTTCAATGGTATCCATTTGTAAAAGCTGTCGCAATCAACGGGCCCTAAAAGTGTACAGTTAGTGCTTTTGTCAGTATGCATTTCAAAGAGAGAAAAGTGAGTATCATAACTTTTTTCTTTTTTTTTTTACAGCTAGCATGAATGTGAACGTTGTGATCATGTTGAGTAGCATAGCAGGAGAATATTGGCATATCAAACCACTTCTTTTCAAAGTCTTGTAATGGAGGAAGAATGATTGCAAAATTACAACAGGAAAAAACATCTAATGGTAAAAGATATTAAAAAGAGTTAGATATGTGCTATACAGTAAATGAGTCACACTGCATTTAATAATGCAAGATATTATAACAATGTAGTACTCAGATTACAAGGTCTAAATAAAAATATGTGAAAGAGTTCATAGTAATAATACACACAATCCCCATTCATGCTAACATACACAACTGATTTAATCTGAAAGCATGCAGAGAATAGGATCACAAACACCCTTCAGTAAGATCAGTGTGTTTCTGAGTATTGAATGTCTTTCATTACTGAGGCTCAGTTATCAGGACACCCTGAGCTTTTCCACTGACAGGTCTGTAAAAAATGATCAGATTCAAACACAACAGTGAAAAGAAGAGAAGCACTTTCAGCAGCGATTACTTGTCTTTATCACCTCAATCAGCTAATTGTGCTCTAATTGTTTTGCATAAAAAAACAGTTAAGTTCATTAAAGCTTCTTCACAGTAGCTGTTTTCATACTGGCTAAAGGGATTAATAAAATCAGTGGAGCATAAGACAGAAGGACAAATCAGTGAATCTGAAGTCATCCATGAGGTTCTGAGATATCATGATCTTATACATGCTCATTTCAACAGCAGCCTCAGTAAAGAAGTGAATTATAAAGCACATTTTAGTTCTGAATCATTTCCTATTTTAATGTTCTGAATAAAGAGATCATCTCTACGAAGGCAGGAAGTCAGAGGGTGGCTGCATCACCTCTGCTTTATTGATTCACTGTGAGTTTGAAGTGGCGATTTGGCATGAAGCAGTATTACAGACAGAAACTGACATTCTGCATGAGAATCAGAAAGCTGGCCTTAATTACATGGGTAAAACACAATACATATTCTCAGCTGATCTGTTTCATCAATCAGCCACATTCAACTGTTTCAATATTAACATGATTAAAAACATATGATGAAAAGCCAAAACTCATATTCAGAATTTTCAGCATTTTTTGGATTCAAAGACTTGCTATTACAGTCTCTAATTCAGCAACAAACTGGTTACAAACTGTTGCAACAAATGGAAAATAATTGTAACAAATGGCCTCATTTCCATCTGTGGACTGTCTGCTGGTAAATCTGCCTTGAAAACGAGCCAGCGTGGTCTTTCATAGCAAATATTTTGCTTCCTACACTGAGACCAGCAGATTAAAGCAGATAGCCAGTGGACCTAAAACAATTAATAAGAGAGGCTTTGCTTAGGGAGCAGAAAGGCTATAAAATTTATTTTTTTCCCGTTAAGCTCTGCTTTGTGTGGATATCATAAATCAATTACGCATGCTTGCAAAAATTGAAATGAGCTTTTTTACCTTTTCATCAGCTATCTGTACATTTGCGACACTATCCAATACCAGCAAGACATTACAGCTATATACTTTAAGTGTCACATTCACTACAGCCTTGCTAAACTGTTACACTCAGTACAGCTGATTCAGAGACAGATTCCATGTGTTATTTCTTACAAAAATGTGTGATTTCAAAATACAGTGTAAGCAACAAAGGCTCAGATAAAAAAGCACAACCATAAAATACCACAACCAGACTGAAGGAATGAATGAATGATTGAATACATAAATAAATATCTGTTTACTGTAGTAGGAAATTCAAGTTAATGATGTTGGCTGTAAAGTTTGGAAAGAGTGTCTTCACCCTGTAGTCTTTCAGTGCTTGCTTGCGGTACTAATGGGCTTGTCGTTATTCCATCTAAGTTAAGCCATGCATTAATTAGCTTCTTTCAGAAAGCAGGTGTTATTTTTATAGTTTATACTGTGTCACTCAGTTCAGTCATGTAAAGCAGCACAAACATGCTCCAATGTGCCTCTAAGAACTAAACCCTGCTGCACTTTGCTCGGGCCAGAAAATTCACATGATAAAAATTTAATTACTCAGTGAGGTCAAAGGTAGACTAACATACAAGTAAACAAATAGCTCATTGGGTCATTTGGGCTGTTTGAGCCGTGTCCCTTTATTGACAGTAATAAGCTAAGTACTTTAGATTTACTTTGGCTTATTCAGTCTTTCCCTTTTCTTAGAAAACTTCCTTGTCAATGCTATAAAAAATACAAATTGACATGGGATAGATTATGATCCACTTGTGAATCAATAAGTATCTGCTTATTTCATATCACCCTCTGAGTTATTTATAATCCATTATGTATGTTTGGGTTAGTGTCCTGGTATTGTAGTGGTTTACATATTTGCCTTACAAGTGAAAGGTCCCTGGTTCGATTCGAGGTGGGGACACAAGCCACTTTCACTCTGGAGGGTTGCCTCACGAAGGGCATCTGGTGTAAAACGTCTGCCAGATTACCAATGTGGCTTAATCTGCTGTGGTGACCCCTTGGGGAGAATACAAGAGAGCAGCCGAAGGTACATACGTGTATGTTCTGGTTAACTAGGTCTTGCTAGGTTCACATTCTGTGTAAACTCAGTCACTTGTTACAGTGTTGAGAAAGCATTGTGGGAAAGAATGGGGCAGCTGAACAACTATATGAATTTCATTATCTGAACGGTTGAATTCTCTCCTTGGAGTTACTTTTGGAAGTAAAATGTTCATACTTGCTTTAAGGTGATCTGCAGTAGTTGAGCTTATTATAATAAATCGGCTCACTTTAACACCACATCTTTGTCAAGAACACATGATTTGAGAGTTTTACTGTAATGTCTTCAAACAGTCATCAAATAGTGAAAGCAAGGTGGGATTATTAGCAGTCTGATGGGGGAAAAATCCTCTTTGTTACTGTCACTTCTGCTGGTCTTTCTAGTCCTGCACTTATGCACTGACATGGTGACCAGTAGCTAACTAATCAGTGGGAAAAAAGTGCAACAACACGTGGCCGAGCAAGTACAACTGGGCAAGGACAATGGGAGACACAAAACCTGCATGGAAGCATTGTCCGAGTGATGGAGCAAGCTCGAGCTCTGGGACAGATGGGTTTCTAAAAATAAAAGAAATTTGTTCTGGGCAGGTGATGCAGGGTCTGAAGTGAGGTGATTTGTGCAACGGCTAAGGGGAGAAAACATTTGCTTCCGACACAGATAAGTTACAGGGCTAAGATGGGGTTTACACTGATGTACTACATGCTTATGGGACCTCTGATCTTGACAGTAGAAATTAATGGCTCATTGCTTTCTGTGAGGCCAGCAGTGATTATTTTGATCAAGTGAGGGGAGGAATAGAATATCCTACAATTAGTAAACTCTACTTCTTATATTAAAAATGGAATTACTTTACAGAATGTCACAATTAAATACTATGTGCTTTTTTAGTGTCTAATTCTAAAAAGAGACACAACGTGCAGTCACAAGTTTATTACTTACTGTGATGCTGGGGCCAAACCCAGAGCCAGGCTGAGGGCTAGCAGCACTGATGTAGTTGCCCACAGCTGAATCCTGGCTGCTAGGTCCATACAGGTCAGCCACAGGCCCTGGACTGTTAGCGCCGGGGAAACCTCCGGGCCTCGATGGGTTGGTGCCTGCATACAAACACAGCAAGGAGCGGAGCAGCTTAGAAACCCCCAAAAAAGAGCAGTGTATTCTCACTTGCTATGACTCAATGAACACATTTAACTCAAAAGAACACATTACTGGATTCATACATTTGTCTCAAAGTGCTTGCTCCTATTACAGATTTCTCTATTTGAGAGTGTATATTCAATTTCATTTGTAATCATCTTACAAAATGGTGCAGGATTTAGGCTTAATATAATATCAGATAAGCAAAATTAAGGGTGAATCCAGTATGAGATTCTAAATATAATCTACATGCCGTGTATTTTATGCACAGGAATAACATTCACTTTGTATATTCATGCACAACACAAAACAGGCACATTGCTAAAAATACTTCGACCATGCTAATAAACTAGTAAGGTTGCAGTGTAAATGTCGACATGCATAATGTGAAGGAGTACTTGTAAAGCAACATCAACTGTTGAGTAGTAAGAGTAACAGAATTATGGGAATTCTAAATTTCTTGTGAGCATTCTGAACCCAACATCTGAAACACTATCATCTATTTTCTTACAAGACCTGTTGGGTAGGTCCCAACAAAAAAACATTTTGATTATTTTCAGCACTTTTCAGCTTTTTAGTCTGCAAGAGTAACTTCCAGCATAAAGCAAAACAGGTATATGAGGCAAGAGAAGGAGGCATAAGGGGGAAATATAAAAGCTTGACCTGAGTTCATCTGCAGGTCCAAACTCAGAGGGGGATAAAAAAAGAAATACTGTACATGACTTAACACCTTTTGCCCTATGAGTAAGAGCAACTCAGACTAATAAAATGCCTTTTGAAAATCCATATGCCTACTAAAGGCCAATAACACTAGCAATACAAGGAAAAAACAGCCGGGGAGAAAGAAAAATGCAGCGATCTCTTAACAGCAATCTCCTTTGCTGTCAGCTTCGCATAACCTTCCATCTCACCCTTATTCACAGACAAACTGTGAAAAAACTGTGTAGCTGCATTAAAAAGAAAAATCTTCCGACCACAGAAAATGCTCGATCTTGTGTATATATGAGCTCATGAACCCTGTGATGCCTGAGAGGAGGTCTTTGTAGAGCATGTAAAAAAAAAAAAAAAAAAGATGTTGGTT
>VUQH01040944.1:24154-66030 GCA_015106775.1 Etroplus canarensis
TTTGTGCCCCCCCATCTCTCTCTCTCTCTCTCTCTCTCTCTCTCTCTCTCTCTCTATCTATCTCTCTCTCTCTCTCTCTCTATCTCTCTCTCTCTCTATCTATATATCTATATATATATATATATATATATATATATATATACACACACACACATATATATATATATACATTCTTTTATGTTTGTCTGATAGGACAAAAAAGACTATAGAAATTGATTTAATGCTAACTCCGACTTGTGTTTGTAAGAGAAAATGATCAGTTGTTTAAATAATTCATAACTACCATCTACAATGCCCTATTTTCCCTGCTATGAGCCAGTGTAGTACACTTGTCATCTGTAGACTGAGCCAACCTCTATTTACTAATGTAAAAAAAAGATATATATAAAAAGTCAATTACATTTTTGGTAAACCATTCAGATTTTCTTTTATCTACTTCAAATATCCAAAACAAAATGGATCATTGTCTCTGAATTTCATATAGGGTCAAGGTTGGCTGCAAATTCCACAAACAACACCCACATAAATCGTGTTATGATGCAATTAAGCTATGTCGACTCACTCAGGATTTGAGCATGCCCTCTCAGGTGAGACAAGCCTGAGCTTCAACAGCCAAGCAATACCCAGAGAATATTTCAGGGCAATGCATGCAGCAGAGATATTTTCCTTTCACATCTCTACTCTTGAATCACCCATAATATACGATGAATCAGCATGCCATTTAGCCTCAGACAGACAAGGGGATATATGTGTATTTGCAGTGCTGTAGAAATCAGTTCTTTCCCTCTGTTATACATGTGTATATCCAATAAAACGCTTCTTAACAGATCTATTTAAAAAGTGTTCTAACAGTTAGTGCTGACATTGCTGCCTAACTTGCACAAGCCTCCAACAATCCCTTCAGAACTCCATAACTTACATCTCTGTAGCTGTCTTTAAATGCCCTGTCTTATGCATTTTGCTAGCTGTGCCAAAATTTGCACAGACAGCCTGTAGGAAAAGCCAACATCTGCCTGTGGCAGCTGGCCAACACTTTAACCATTGGGGGGAGTGTGGCCCAGACTTATGCCCTAAGCCCAAAAGAGTGACAGCAAAAATCCCTTTGTGTTTAAGTATTTTTACATCTGTTACTGTGGGGTGGAAACACAGTGGTGGGGGATGCACGATTCTCTAGACACAGGGAACCTAATTGCTGTGTCCTACACCAACATCATTCATATGATGACATTCCACAACACTAGATATAGATGACATAAACACCGGTGGTACGTCATGTCAGTGCAAACACAGTCTTGAGAATGTGATTATCACAATTCAAATTTGATACTTTTTTTTTTTTTCAAAAGTTTGCATATACTGAAGACAACTGTCTGCTCTCAAAGAAAAAATGTTTGAAATTATATTTAATTTATCTGCATAGGTTGCAGTTTCTGAAATCAAAATTTAAACTCCATTTTACTTAATCTCATTCTACGTTTTTTAAACAGCTATGATTACATAAGAGAGAAGAGAATGTCAGAAAAAGCACAGAAGAAGAAAATGTGCTTGTTTTGCAGAGAAATGGCTGTATTATGCAAAAATGTTGTCTATTAAGTGTTCAGCATTGTACAGCATTTCTGCCAATTTCACACACTAATAATAAGGCAATCATTCTTACACTAAGAATACTTAAAGGGCTCGACTAAAAAATGGCACTCACTCCCACACTTGCTCTCTCCTTTGCTGTTCCAAATTAACATAAACCTGAGCTCTGTTAGAGAGGCCAGTGTACTCTCAGACATCATCAGTAGTTATTTTGTTCACATGCAAATGAAGGATTACATTCTGTATGTGTCTACCCCTTGTATGCAAGCAGGGGCTGGAACATAACTTCACGAAGAAACCAAAGCTCTACATTAAAAATTGGAAAAAAAGGAGGAAGAACATGCAATGCTATTTTGCCAGCAAGACATTTTAAAATCATTTTTCCTGGGGGATTTATTTTCTTTCCTCAACAAAAGTAAGAGAAAATATGTATATATAAAAATATTGGATCATCTGCATGGAATAATGTCATGAATCAAACTGAAAAGTCCAAAATGTGGATGAGATAGATGCTCATATACAAACCTGGGTTCTTAAATTGATCCGGGCTGTGTAGGTGCTGTAGGGGGGAGTTGCAGGCGGAGGTGGCATGCTCACTGTGCAGCATCTGAGCCGCTTGGGGCCCCAGGGAGCCATAGTCAGCAAAGGAGCAGGGCCCCCCCCTCTGGTCACTGGGCGCAGAGTAAAACCCATATTCGGGGAGGCCTGGGAGATACAGTATAGGGTGGGGAGGGGGAGGGGAGGGGACTCCATCATTGTGGAAATCAACTTTTTCATTGGCAAAGTCAGTGTCCAGATTGTTAAGCATAGCTTGATGGTGTATTACACCATTTTAAAGTTACATCCTTATATTTTGACTACTTTAATTGGCCCTCCCTGCCCTCCCTCCCCAGCAGTTCCTGCTATGTGGCCAGGCCCCCTGGCATATGGTCTGTATTTGACATGTTCAGCTATGTTGTATATACACTAACTCTAAAATAATGGATGCATTAAATCACTCCCTGAAAGGATATAATTAAAATCTGCTCATTAACTTAACTCAAATGGGCCAAAAACAATAGATACAAAATACACAGTAAGGCCACAAATGTGATATTTTTGCCTTTGCATAATTGACCTGTCCCCATGTTTGATTGCAATCATTAATGAGTGAGCTAAAACTGAAGAATCATTAAAAAAACAAACAAACAAACAAACAAACAAAAAACCAGGTCAATACATTTCTCATTTCAAACCAACAGTTCTTACTTGACGTACCTGAAGCGAGCTTTTGTCATTTAAATGAAAAGAAACACAGAGCGCACCGATCAATAATTAATTTAAACCCCTTTTTGACCAATAAAAACTGATAAGGTTTTTATGTGAATGAGATACAGATACGTTCGTGTTTATTGATGATAAGAATTCTCAAGTGTGCTAAGTACTCTGAGCACGTCTCAGATTGGCCTCTTCGAATTCTTTCTTTGACACAGATGGTGGATTATCAACAGTTTAGAAAATGTCATTCAGCAATAAGTCGTGCTGACATTTATTGCTTGTTCTCTTAATCTGAGGCAAGCTGCTCATATAAAGAGTGCAATTAAAAGAAACTGCTCCTTCTCACACCTCTTTGATAAGAGAGTTAATCTACTCAGGAGGTACTGAGATTGGTGACACCGGCTTTTCCATGCTGGGTTTCCCCTGCTGTGTGTTTGTTTTTTTATTTGGGTCCTGGAGCGGATAGCCATTCAAAGCCACTTCACCTCTACCCATTCAGAGTGAGACAGTCCACTTCTGCCAAATGGAAAGTAAGCACCAGCCATGTTTCTCCCCGCCAATGCTTTTTAGCACTCTGATCTCACCACTTGTGGGCTGTCTGCCCACTCATCAAATTATAGGCTCCAAATAGGGCAGGCTTCCCACGTACGTCACATAATGCCTGACACATTGAACAAAGCTCAAGAAGCAATCATTCCATTTACTTCACTTAGAAAAATGTCACTGAAAATTGATTGGCCTTGCTAATGAGGAAAAACTGGATCAATGGAATAATTATAATGGGGGAAAAACATTGACAATAGCAAAAACCATGTTATTGGTAATTCATAAGGAAGCAATTCCAAATATATCATCAGCTTACAACAGTATAAACTTTCCTTATTAGTCAACAATAATTCAACAAAGTTGTAAAAAATTATTTTCATACAATACTGCCACAAAGCGCAACTGAAAATGAACCACATCATAATCAATGGTATCTTGTGAAGTTGCAGAGCTAGAAGGATTTAGATGACATGCATTCTCATGAGAAGATGTGTTGGATTTCAAACTCCCAGCACACTATAGTATACAGGGTATTAAAATAAAAAATGTTATTACCAGAAATCAACTAAAAAGCGTGTATCTTTAAAACTGTGGCCAGGGCACGTATAAAAGTAAAGTGAGCTTGTAAATCTAGTTGAACCACTCTAACTTGGCAAAACCCTTTGTGCTTTTCTAAAAATCATGTTCTTGCCACTTCTTTGCTCAGCCAAAACAGTTAACCTTTGTGGCCAGAGAAAACATCTTTTAAACAGGGATCCTTCAGGTGGTTTTGCCCACTGAGAACATTTCAATGAAGTTTATTCAAAGAAGAGAGCCACATGCACAGTAAATTTTACAAAACCTGTTAACTATGAAGGGAATGGGGGAAAGTGAAAAATATTCAGCCATAGTACACTGCTATAATATGCAATTTTGCAATTATGCTTAGTATCATATTAGAGTTGCCAAATCCCTTAAAATGTGGATCTTTTCACAGCAGTGGCATGGAGAACCAGTTTGTGAGACTGTTGAAAACTGCAACACAACTGAACAAAATTTCTGAAAACCAATGCTGGCTTGATTCACAAATTTGACAACAGTCAAATTGAGGTTAAGATCAAACAGAATCCTTACAGTGCCTACCTGGTTTTATATCTCAGAAAATTTCATTCAAAACCATAACAAATCACCAAGGCCAACAAAGACCAAGTTTATGTAAATTACCCTTTACACATATCCTTGTTGAGTGGCAAAATAAGGTGAGACAAGCACCACACATATTGTTAAATAAAATTAGAAGAATTTATACCATGCTATTGGTGAGGGAGGCTGAGGTAGGAAACTGGCTTTGTTTGGCACAAGAGCATAACTCAGACACAAACATGCAGGCCCACACTCGCAAAGCCATATATTTTCATCAGTGGCTATCTGATCTGTTATGCAGGATGAGAATGGGCAGAGTGTGCCCACAGCTGCATTAGTATCACCGATCATATCACTGTGCCTCAGACCGTCCCACTATTAATATTCACACAATCTATCCAGAACAATGGGCCTTTCTTGGACTCCTTTTTTCCACTGGCCACTAATTGGATGTAATTACTCATCTACAAAACAAATGAGCGTGTTGAGGTTGCCTTGGAGACTATATCAGGGGACCCAGCAGTGCGAATCGTTCGCAGGGCTTCATTTATACTGATAATTATCTCCCCTGCCCCCACCCTCTTTCCCTTCTGCCCTCAGTGACCAAAACCTGCTGTGAGGCGATAGAGAGGGGAGTGTCTTGCAGTCATCTGTTACTGACATCATTGGGGTGGCTCTCTTTAAGTGGATAAATGCCCTGTTCTTGGTCCCACTTTGCCAGGTGACTGCCTTTAAGGAGGAATCACAAACCTTGAAAGTACTCCTCTTTTTCTCCCAAGTTGGAAAATAAAACTAATCACACTGGCGATAAAATATGGCCGAATGGGAGTACAGGATGTAAGAAATGTTGTCATAAGTTTGCTGGAGTGTAGGTGCCAAGTTTGTAATGGTTGTTATTTTAAATCCACAGAAACTAAACATATTATTTGATATTTTTTAAAGACATAGTGTGATCTTAATGCTAACAAAAGGCTAGCCTACCCTCAGAAAAAAAACAATGCCCAAACCTTCTAATGTACCATCTTCAAATTTAGCATTCTCTGACACTGTTGAGGGTTTGCTAAAATCTGTGAAAAGGCCTCTATTCTGAATTCTGATCATCAACAAAATATTGACTTTTCATGTATAAGAGTCCTTGAATATACATGAACATATCTGTTATTTATGCAGTCAACAAATACTGGGCAACAGGGAATATAAAAAATCTATCACCAAGTTCTGCAAATAGAAATTTTCATGCAGCCACTCCTCCCTTTCCCTTGCGGCGCCACTGAGATTCCTCGGTGGCCATCAAACCACATCACTCTACAGAAGATGTCAATAAACCTGACATGCTGCTTCTCAAATTAGCTTTGAATTTTAGAGCTACCATAATTAGCTTTTCCATTTTCACCAATGTCATTTAAAAATAGCGTGAAAGAAACTAACAGCTCTTTTGCTGTCTAGCCTTGCTTTCACTTTCCATTTGAAATAATCTTTTCTGAATGAATGGCTGAGTAATTAACAGCACTAGACACCCTTTTCAGAGAGCACAGACATTTCATAAATAATACATATTTAATGTCTTGTCATTTTGTGTTCAGAGAAGCTTGGCTAATGAATTTTAACAGATGATTTCTTCTTGCATTTACTCACCCATACTGAGGCCTCTGTTTTCTTTACTTTTCATTTTATGCCTGCTTTTCCCTTTTCTTGCAGCTCTTTCCTGTAATGGATGAACTCAACAGAGCTACGATTTTACCTTGAGAAATGATTGTGGAAAGTTCCAGTGTGAAGAGAAAGTATGAGCCCCGAATCATGGTTAAAACAATGTGCAACAGTGAAAGAAATCACTTCACACTAATTTGCAGCAGGCAAGCCCAGGCAGGCCACACTAAATGATTTTAATGCAGATTTTAACCTGAGAGGGATTGGGTCTAGTTGGGACTGAGAAAGGGCACTCAGTTATCGACAGTCGGCACAGATTATCCTATCGTGAGCAGCCTCAGAGCTGACAGCACTGGCCTTTTGGCTGAACACATTTTTTCAAACATGTCTGGTCAGGCTTAAGTGGTCTGAAGAAATCTAAGACTCACTGTGAGTGAAATCTGAGAGTGATACAGGCTACATCTAATGGTCATTTAGACGCATGGGGAGACTACGTGAATAAATCAAAGAGGAACTGAGTCTTAGAGCAATGCTTACTAAGACATTATATGTTAGACGCCAAATCACATTACATCTTTCAATTTTGATTTAGATCCATTTATTTAATAAATTATCAGTGGTGTGCAGAAAATTATGCATTTATTTCTGTGTTTCAAATAAGTACAACCCCAATTCGAAAAAGGTTGAGACACTGTAAAATATAAAATCAAAATGCAACAATTTGCAAATCTCATGAACCAATATGTGTTTTTTCACAAAAGAACACAGAAAATGTATCAAATGCTGAAAGCGAGACATTTTATTATTTCTTGAAAAACACTGGCTCATCTTGAATTTGATGGCAGCAGTGTGTCTCAAAAAAGTTGGGACATGGCCATGTTTGCCACTGTGTAGCATCCCCTTTTCTTTTAACAACAGTCGGTAAACATCTGGGAACTGAGAAGACCAACTGCTGGTCAGTTGGGAAAGGAATGTTGCCCCATTCTTGTCTGACATAGGATTCCAGTTGTTCAACAGTCCTGGGTCTTTGTCATATTTCGTGAAAGGTCTGGACTGCAGGTATGCCAGTCAAGCACCCGGACTATTTTACTATAAAGCCATGCTGCTGTAATAGCTAGAGTATGTGGTTTAGCATTGTATTTCCAAAATATGAAAGGCCTTCCAACAAAAAGATGTCTGGAGGAGAGCATAGGTTGTTCTAAAACCTGTATATACCTTTCAGCACTGATGGTGCCTTTCCAGATGTGCAAGTTGCCAGTACCATGGGCACTAATGCACCCCCATACACAGACTTTCTAACTAAGTGCTCACAACAAGTCTGATGATGCCTCTCTTCTTTAGTATGGAGGATACGGCCATGATTTTAAAAAATAATTTCAAATTTTGAAAAATTAAAAAATTTGAACACAGAACTATTTTTCACTTTTCCTCAGTCCAATTTTTAAATGAGCTTTGGCCCAGAGAAGACAGCGTAATTTCTGGATTATTTTTACATATGGCTTCTCCTTTGCATGATAGAGCTTTAACCTGCATTTGTGGACAGCACGTTGAACTGTGTTCACAGACTTTGATTTTTAGAAGCTTTGCTGAGCCCATGCAATGATTTCCATGACAGAATCTGTTTGTAATGCAGTGCTGACTGGGTTTGAACATCACGACCATCCAATATTGGTTTTTGGGCTGTGTCCCATATGTGTAGAGATGTCTCCAGAGCCTCAGAATTATAAAATATCATGTACTGCAGATGATGGAATATTCAAAGTCTTTGCAATTTTATATTAAGGAACATTATTCTGAAATTTCTCCACAATTTGTAAATGCAGTGTCTCTCAGATTGCTGAAATCTGCCCATCTTTACTTCTGAGAGACTCTGTCTCTCTAAGGTGCTCTTTTTATACCTAATCACATTACTGGCTTGTTGTCATTAACTTCCTTAGTTACAAGCTAGTTTATTTTTAGTACCACTTACTTTTCCAACCTTTTACTGCACTTGTCCAGATTTTTTGAGATATGCTTCAAAAATCTCAGCAAGTATTTTTCATGAAATAGTAAAATGTCTCATTTTTTTAATGTCTAATTTTTAACATTTGACATGTTTTCTATGTTCTTTTGTGAAAAACATTAGTTTTACGAGATTTGAAAATAAATTGTTGTAGTCTGTGACATTTCTAGGTATTATAAAATAAACATATAATGTAAATGAAAAATAAAATCCAGCACAATGTATTGAACGTACTGTATTTTAAAACTGAATTTACAGAGCTGAAGGCAAAATACCTTGCTTGCATTAAGTTTTCTTTGAAGCGTGCGTTATGTATGCAGCCCCTGGAGGGCAGAGTGGTGATGTCCCTGAAGGCCTGTGCCTGTAACCTCAGAGCATCTGCTCCCCACAGCTGTGAACCACCGCTTTGTGGTAGAGGTGCAAAGGGACACTTTGCCCTCCCCGATGTGTCAAATCTTTCCCTGGGCCTTAGACAAAAACCCAAGCAGGATGGGCTTGGCATGCCTGCTCATGTTATTTTGCACCAAATATATGTAAAGTGCTTCTGGCCTCAGAGCTGAGCTCTGCAGATTAGCATCTGGGACAAATGGACCAATGCTCACTAAGAGCCAGACTGATTAAACCTTGTGCACACAGCCAGTCCTAGTCTCCTCTCAGGCACTGCTGAAGATCATAGAGCTTGTTGGGGGAAATTGATAATAATCTTAACTTGGAAATGTCTGTCACTTTTCCTTTCTTTTAATCGTTGGGAAATAAAAGAAGTGGAGTGAGAAGTGAGATGAGAAAAAGAGAGATTAGAACAAAGAAGAGCCACAACGAACTGAGGGTAGGAATGGGTTTTAAATGATGCGAACACTATCCTAAATTCCAATAAAACTGGCAGGGGCACCTCTGCAATTTATACCGCAGCACAATTTATGCATAGAACTGGCCACAGCCAACTCTATTTCAGTTTTGAGCACCTGAGTCAAGTCAGACATACTGTACATAGCAAGTACCCATACCTAAAAAATGCAGTTAGATGTGCTTTGTGTACACTGCAGGTAAAGCTGAGATCTGAGACTGACATTTGAGCTTCTCAGAAAGCTCAGAGGGACTCAGGAAAACACTCAACCAGAGTAGACTGGGACCATTGAAGTTCCCCGGACTGTCAGAACCATCTGCATCAGTTGCATTTTCTCAGTTTTTATCTGACAGCGCACAGGAGATTTCAGATAAGTCCACTTTAAAATGAAGAAAGAATCACAGAATGAGGAGGAAAGAGGATCTTAAAAGGAACTGATAAATTAATGGTCTTCTCAATGTGTCTAAATTAGTAAGATATTCATCTAAAGTCCTCAAAGTGCTGACATAAATGTCTAACATTAGCAATTAGCAAACAATTCCTAAATAAAATACCTGTCAGTCTCAATAACTGTGACAAGAGTGGATCTTTATTCACAAGTTTATCCTTCATATCAGCAGCAGAGGTGGAGCACATTTGTTCAAAATGCAAAAAAGTTGCTGGTGCACGTATTAATCATCTCCAAATAAGTAATTGCTGGCTCTGCTATACAGATGTTCAACCCCTTCAACTGCTATAATATGTGTACCTCGTAGGACCTTTAGTAGCACCCACTCATAGCTCAAACCACGTTCAACACTACGATACCAGCCTATTAAAGCAAAGTATGGGACCATGCCTCTCTACCTTTAGGCAATGGTAAACTCTGTCAAGTAGCCACATCTCTGTGATCTACTTCTTGCCTGAAGCTACAGCCTCTCAAACGTCCCCAGAAACACACATCAAGACTACCCCTCAAGTGCTGTTGCACTTGAAAGGTGCAACATCCTACCTGGTGGGAATCTTCAAAAACACACTGAACACCAACCATTGCAAAAAGTATTTGGACTGACACTACCATAGATTCATCTTTTACTGTCTATGTAATAACTATTAACTCAGTGTTTTGTTTTCCCTATTGCAATGACTGGTTCTTATTGCAAGAAAATGACAAGAAAAGGGGGCACATTGTGTACCGTTAAAATGCATAGTGCATTTTAATACATTGTAGTAGCTCAAAGAAAAATTGGTGCAGGGTCACCATATTCTGTAAATTTTTTTGTTATATATCCTCCTAGCTGTGTCTATGGTTTCCTGCAAGAAGCAGGCCACAGTGATCCAAAATACACCTTGTCATCAGCAGCGGTCTGTCACACAGAAAGAGGTCAGCATGCTGTCATTTTGTCTGTTGAGCACTGGGAGGAGGGTGAAAGTGCCCTCTGTCAGTGATGGAAAATGTCTTCCTCATTCTTATGACACTGTGTGTTTGTGTGTCTTAAAAGCTACACAAAAATGTTCCTATAGTATTTACCTTGTATCTAGTGATATAAAGTAAATACTATATATTTCTGTATTCTTTTAAGGTGATATCACAGCACCCTCATCATCATCGCCTTTTCTCCTGCTGGTTCAAAGTACACAAGCATACAATTAGGTCCTTACGTTTTGGGACAATTATGCATTTTTTTGGTAGTTTTACCTTGGTACACTACCACAGTGGATTTTAAATCAAACAACCAAAATGTGAATGAAGTGCAGACTTTCAGCTTTAATTCAAGGGGTTTAGGAATTGCACCCTTTCTATACATATTCCCCCCATTTTCAGGGGCTTAAAAGTAATGGGGCTAGCTAACATAACTGTAAATATAAGGATTGTTTTTAATGAAAATCCTTTCCAGTCAATGACTGCCTGAAGTCTAGAACCCATGGACCGCACCAAATGCTGTGTTTCTTCCCCGAGATGCTCTGCTAGGTCCTTACTGCAGCTGCCTTCATTTGCTGCTTGTTTGCGGATCTCTCTGCCTTCAGTTTTGTCTTTAAACTGAACAGCATGCTCTGGTAGGGTCACTGATTTGGCCACTGAAAAATGTCCCATTTCTTTTCCTTGATATACTCTTGGTTTGCTGTCGCAGTATGCTTTGGGTTATTATCTGTTTGCACTGTAAAGTGCCATTTAATCAGTTTTGCAGCATCTGGGCAACTGTGAGTATCGAGTATAGCCCTGTAAACTTCAGAATTCATCCTGCTACTTCTATCAGCAGTCACATCATCAATAAAAACCAGTGACCCAGTTCTACCGGCAGCCATACACGCCCATACCATAACACTGTCTCCACCATATTTGACAGATGATTTGGTATAATTCAGTTCATGAGCTGTTGCTTCCCTTCTCCAACCTTCTCCTACCCTTCCAATAATTCTGGTACAAGTTAATCTTGGTTTTATCTGTTCAAAGAACTTTTGTTTTCTTGGAACTGGCAGGCTCTTTTAGATGTTTTCTGGCAAAGTCTAATCTTGCCTTCCCGTTTCTGAGTGTAATCAGTGGTTTTCACCTTGTTGTAAACCCCTTGTATTTACATTCATAAAAGCATTTCTTGATGGTAGAATTTGACAATCATACACCCACCTCCTTCAGAATGTTCTTGACTTGGCTAGATGTTGTGAAGGGTTTTTCTTAAACAAGGAAAGAATTCCTTGATCATCCACTTTAGTTGTCTTCTGTGGTCTTCCAGGCCTTTTGGTGTTGCTGAGCTGCAAGTGCCTAAAGTTTTTGCTATCGCTCTCATAGGTTTACTTTGGATTTTCAGCCTAATAATGGCCTCCTTTACTTGCATCGACATCTACTGAGCGTTTCAGTGAACAGCTACCAAATGTAATTTCAACACTTGGAATTAACTCCATATCTTTGCTCTGTTCAGTTTATCATGGAATAATGAGGGAACAGGCCTCACCTGGTCATGAAACTTGTTGTCTGTCCATTGTCCCATTACTTCTGAGCCTCTGAAAATGGAGGACTATGTATAAAGATGGTTTTAATTCCTAAACAGTTAATCAAATTCTTTTGTTAACCTCTTGAATTAAAGTTGATAGTCTGCACTTCCATCATATTTTGACTGTTCATTTTAAAATCTACTGTGGGATTGTACAGAGCAAAAATTACAAAAAAAAGTGCAATTGTCCCAAAACTTATGGCTCTAACTCTATATACAACATGTGGTGCTCTATGGAAACTGTAGGTGGAGTCAAAGCACATGGAATCATCACTTAGGTCAAAAGTAAGGTTTTTTTAAAGAATCCTTGTCTGAACTAAACTTAGAAAATTTAGCAAAAATGAAACCAACAGAATTGCTATTCCTGAGCTGACATTGGGCTGAGTGTGCTGCAAATTAAACCCTAAGATGGGACGGAGATGCAGCAGCATCCCCAGACGATACACAGAGAGGAAGGTCAAGCCTAAACAATCCGTGTCCTCTGTTTGGTTTGTGTCTGCATAGAAAGGAGAGCACTCACTTTATTATTCCATGCTGCATGGTAATAGCATCATATTGACTTCTTATAATAAATCATTAATTGATCATCTGTGAAAAATCTCAGGATGGAGGACTGCACTTGTTAAATCATCAAGAGACATTCATGGAGTTTTTCTCTAGAGAACAGAACAGATAATAAATGGTAACAATAAAACAGAATACAGCTGATTTAGACCTACTAACATTTTATGAGTTCACTCAAATTACACTCATATTCCAGATTTTGCTGGCGTTATTGTTGTTATATTTTTGCTTTTCAGACAGATTCTGCCATTTACTGAAGAATTCTCTTTAGACTGTCTTGCGGCGGTTTAAGTACTCTAAAACAGACCCATGATGTCACTGTTTTTCACTCTGACACCCCTCCCCTCAGCCCCTGTTCATAATCATTTACTTGTCTCCCTTCCATTTGCAGCTGTCAGAATTAAACTGTACATAATAGCTGCCATCACGTCTCTTGCTTCCTGGCTGCTGCTAACCCCAAATCAACATTCCTGCTTCTTAGTGATGTTCATTGCAATTGTTGGGCAAGTTCTTTGTTTTGAAAATACAAAATCAAATAGCTTGATGTGATAGAAAGAGCATCTGATTGGCTTCCAGTGTTCCCTCTGTTGATTTGAATTAAGTTCAAATGAGGAGAAGTGCATGAGTTTGGTTGTCTGCATGTGTGTGTGCATGCAGGTAGCATGTGCTTGTACTGTAGCTGTCAGTGTGTTCATGTGCAGTAGTGTGTATTTCACATCACAGCACATGTCATTAAACAGCAATTGTCTCCTGACTTTATATCTGTAAGCCACTGCACAAACTAGACAACATCTGAGTTACAATTAAAACACATTTGCTCCAACAAGCTTCAAATAGTATGTCTGATTAGGAAAGACAGTTTTCACTACTGCCTGGAGGCTGTGTGTTCAGTCAGGGGAGCTATTATTGACAGCTATTGAATGATCTACAGTTGTAAGGGTGGAAAAAACAGGATGTCTAAATGAAGCCGACAAGTTGATCAATGCTGTTTAAGACAGAAAGAAACTTGCATCCTGTTTTCGGTACAAATCTCTTGGCAGATATTCATCTGCTTGTGAATAGGGTAAGTACTGTCAGAATGCTTTACTGTAATGTGTGTATTTAAAGTTGATCTCTACAAGCATACAGCTAAAGCAATGATTAATCCTTCCATTTGCATTTTAAATGTCTGTATTTATAGATATAGAGCAACAACAGAATAAGCTTAAGTTTGTATAGAGCCGACAACAGTGACTCAAAAGGCGCCTGAGGTTCAGGCTGCTTTGACTGAAAAATGATCAGGTCATAAAAGATAGGCAGAAAAGTGTTTGGGAGTAAAAAAAGAGATATGAAAGTGGAAAATAACACTTACTTTAAGGTAAATTTACTGTTGCTGAACTTCATTGCTTTCCACTCACTTATTTTTATTTTAAGAGACAATCCACCATTGTGCTAAAATATAATGTAACTCAACATTATACTATGACTACGTCAGTTTATCATAAATTACAAATACCTGGATCTATTCAAGCTATTCATTCTAGCAGTTAAATATTGAGACTAACTGGAAATCTATTACTGAGTTTAAATTATTATCTAGCCATTTAAAAAATCTATAGACATGCTTGGAGAAGAAGATATTAAGAAAAAACTGTAATTGCTCTAATGTACTTTTAGATCAGATATTAGATTTACCTTGTATGTGTAACCATATGTTATACAGTAGAGCTGTGTTAGACCACAGATCACCATTTCATTAAGGTTTGGCTTCAGAGATTTCCTTCTAGGAAAATCTTTACTGTCTCGAAAGTAAACAGGGCTATATTATCATAAATGAGCTGAACTGAAATTGTGATTTGTTTTGCTTCCCTTCAGTCCTTAAATACCTTGCTTATTTAGGAATTGTTGGTATAAAAGTGGTTCTGCTGTGGCTGACGTGGGGATCTTGAGGGGAAAAGTCATTTCTTCATGGGTCTTAAATTGTAGATTATGCCTTAAAAAGTCAGGGACCTATATTAATAAATATCTTGGATTAAATGTGTATGTATGTACGTATGTATCTATGTATGTATGTCTAAACTATATGTCAGCTTAAATTCAAAATGTTGCCAAGTATGTTGGGGGCTCAGGAGACTATGTCTATGGGGAGAAGCAGAGCAGGAGAAGTTGAAGAGAGCAGCAGCCACACAGAACATGGACAGAGCGTTTACCTGGCCCTGTGCTCTGTGGGTACGCCAAGTAGCCGCCTCTTCCACGGGCCCCCCTACCTGAGCCACGCGCTGCTGCTACTGCCGCTGCCGCCACCGGTCCATATGCTGTCGCTGGGAAGCCTGCAGGCACATACACACACATATACACACACACATCACTTCGTGCAGATGAGTACCTCCCAAAGCTACAGGAGAATGTTGATACCAGTGCTGAGCTACAGGATAAAACTATAGCTTTCACAGACAGGGGCTCATGTTAGGTCGACATCTGTCAGCAGACTCCTACAGAACCCAGAGTGAGATTCAAAACCCTGCAGGCCCACTGATCCACATACAGAAACAAAAAGGATAGCCATCAGCAACTCACTGAATAAAAGAGGAGAAGTAGCATGGACGTTTAAAACATTGAATAACTAACCAGTGATCTCAGAAAAATACAAATCACATAATTCTGCAAAATATTATCTGGCATATAGTTTTTTTAAAAATTTGACTTCAAATGGATCACCTATATTTATACTTGACTAAATAAATAATATTTGGACCCAGTGTTTAAGATTATGCATTTCCATTGCGTATACAATTTCCACTTGGATCAATAATCTTAACAGAAACAATATTATAAACTTAATGTGATGGACATTCGTCAGGCAAGCATAACTAAAAAAAGCAAACCCAATTTGTTTTATAGCCAATGAACAAAAAACTAACTAATAATCTCCAACTGTTTAAAATGTATGTATTCAAAAGATATTGGGTTTACTAGGCTGATTTATTTTTGGCTTATTTACTTTGCTCATGTTGAAATGATGTATTCCAAAAGGATGTAAAATTTACATGAAACAGATACATGTATTTATGTAGGGATTCTTGTGCTTCTCAACATTAAAGCAAAATAATCATATAGAACAATATACGTAAACACTATATGGATAAAAGTATTGGGTCATGCTTCTTAATCACTGCATTCAGGTGTTTTATCCAGTCCCATTGCCACAGGTGTAATCAAGCACCAAGCCACGCAGTCTGCTTGTACACACATTTGTGAAAGAATGGGTCATTCTAAAAAGCTCATGAAATTCCAGTGTGATACTATAATAGGATGGCACCATTGCAACAAGTCAGTTGGTGAAATTTTTTCACATATTGGAAAGTGAAAGCATGCAGGAACCACAACAACTTAGCAGAAGATGAAGTGGCAGATCACGTAAAGTTACAGAGTTACAAAGTTACAGAGCTGGGTCACTGAGTGGTAAGGTGCATAGTACGCAAAAAAGTCACCATTGCCCTGACTCAATAACTGCAGAGTTCCAGACCTCCTTTGGTATTAACATCAGCACAAAAATTGTGTGCTGGGAACTTAATGGCAAGGCTGCATGTAAGCCTGACATCACTGAGCACAACGAAAGCATCAGATGGTGTGGTGTAAAGCATGCTGCCACTGGATTCTGAACCAGTGGAAGCATGTTCAGTTCCGGATGAGTCAGGTTTTGGTGAATGTCAAGAGAACGTTACCTGCCAGCTGTAAAGTTTGGTGGAGAAGGAATAATGCTATGGGGTTGTTTTTTCTGGAGTTGGCCTGGGTTTCTTAATTCTAATGAAGGAAAAACTTAATGCTTCAGCTTACCAAGACATCTTGGACAAATCTATGATTCCAACTTTATGGAAAGAGTCTGGGAAAAGCTCTTCTCTTTTTCAGTATGACTGTGTCCCAGCGAACAAAGCAAGCTCCATAAAGGCATGGTTGGATGAGTTTGGTGTTCAAGAACTTGACTGGCCTGAACAGAGCCCCAACCTCAACCCTGTGGAACACCTTTGGGATGAAGTAGAACAGAGACTGTGAGCCAGGCCTTCTAATCCAACATCACTGTCTGACCTCACAAAGATATTCTGTGTAAATGGGCAAAAATTCCCACAGACACACCAAATCTTGTAGAAACCCTTGCCAGAAGAGTAGAAACTCTTTTAGCTGCAAAGGGGGACCAACTCCATGTTAATGCCTATGGATTCAGAATATGATTTTATAAATGCTGCTGTATGTTTAATGTGTATGTGGCCTAACACATTCGTAGATATACAGTAATGTAGATAACAATATATTCAAGAAATGAAAAACATACAATTTCTGGTTTTAGATCAAGTAAAGGTAAATTTCTATAAAGGTACAGCATTGTATTCATCTACAGTATAAAACTGTGTATAAAGTCTCTGATTATGTTAGTGAAAGAATTTGGCTCTGGGGGTGTTTACCACACATGCATTGGATGAAAGATTATAGCCACTTCTGAGCTGCACAGACATGGGCATAATGGCCCTACCTCTGGGGACTATCCCTGCATTTTGTTCGGGAGTGCTCCCAATTATAGAGAGTGTCTATGGAATCAGAATAATCCACTGTAATGCATTCCACATTTTTTTGTTTGGCTATTCGAGTGGAAGATATATAGTAGAGAAAAACATTCCCCACAATCACATGCAGGCATCTCTTGGATGATTTGTCACTCAGAAGAGATTTCCATCTGTGAGCTTATGTGAAGACTGAACAAGTCTATTATGTTTGTTTCTTCTAATCTAAATACTTCACTTATACAATCATTTAAACTCTAATCCTGGGATTCTTTAAGTTTGAAGATTTAAAGTATGTCTACAGTATACACACACTCACAAATCTGTCAGTTTATGATACACTAATGAAATAAAGTCTTTAATTCCATGCAAATATAAATCCACTTTTTAAGGGTCTGATTATTCCAACAAATATCAGCCTAATAATCAGACTGTAATTAAGCCAACACAGTATCTGTGAATTGTAATTACATTGTTGGCCTTAATGAACACAGTAGCTAGAGGTGGCTGACAGAGACTAGTCCATGCCCAGAGCTTGGGCTCTCAGCACAGGAATGGCATGTCATTAGTATGGGTGATGAGATTCCTCACTCTGGGCTCAACACCGTCTATGCCTAATCAGCCTCCTAAAATTATCTCCACAGGAAATGCTTTCCTCACTAGCAAAAAAATGATCTCCAAATTCCCTCAATTGGAGTTTTTCTTGATTTTTTTCCTTTAGCTGAATGTGTGTGCAAGTGTGTTTCTTCTCTGTTTTGGTTATATTCTGGAGACTTCAGTTTAGACATTACAAAATGGCACAGGACACCTCAGAGGATTATTTTTTGAATGCTGTGGAGGTGAGAGGAGCACCAGCGGGTGACCTATTTTCCGAGCCAGCCTTGTACTGCTATTCCACGAAGAGGGGCTCACACAAAAGACTGATGAGAGGGAGGGAGGGAGGGGGGGAGGAGGTGAGAGGGCAGGGTCAGATGAGCCGCAGCCAAAGAGAAAAACACATAGCTTTTCATCAGCCGCCTGAGAAGGAGGTAATTCACAACTCTGTCGACACAATATGACCGTGAATGTGCGAGTTGGGTGTGAGGTGCCATCATGCTGCGACTGGCAGGCAGGTGAAGAAGAAAAAGAAATGCCACTTTTCCCCTGACTATCTAACAGCTCAGGAGAGAATAAGAGACTGAGGTAGCATGGTGAAAGGAGAAAAAGGACACACAAAAGACAACAAATAGGCAACTTAAATCCACTCTGTGTACACTACTACATCCGCACCACACCTGAAAAACACCCCATCAGCTCAAATGATAATCTCCGCCTCTTTTCACAAAAACACAAATCAACTCTCAGGCTATGCTAATGATGGCCATGCACCCCTGAATTTCCACTTAGTGTCCCTCATGGTTGCTGTTCACAACAGTGCACTCTCCACCTCTTTCTCTCTCTCTTTTCCTAAGTGCTGAATCTATCTTCCCCTCACTGCCATTGTCATGACACCCCCAATAGACCCACTGGCTTGGAAGTTAGTTGCGGGCAAAGTTGTGGTGAGAGATTAACTTTGCAGGATTAGGTGGGTTAATTAATAGATGGCTGCTGCTCATTGTTTTGTGCTCACGCTGTAAGAAGCCACCCAAGAGAAGCGCTGCAGCATTAAATCAATTTCATGGCCCTTTTATTACTGAGGAGATAAAGCCAATATTTAGCTTTCAATTCTTCACAATTATTGGGCCCCTGCTTTGCCACTTGAGTGGCTGCGCTTGGCTGGGGACAAGGACACATCTGTTTATGAGCTGTGGAGGCCCGGGGGCCTTGGTGTCCAGACTCCGGGGAGCTGTCCTCAGCTTTCTCTCCTCACAGAAATTCAGCCTTCCTCAGGAATGCACACAGAAAGGAAGAAAGATTAGACTTAAAAAAAGATGAGGACTGACAACAATTTCACAGACATTGTCTTATTGAGCAAAAGGGTTGCATGTTTTCCACAGAATACTAGAATTTAATTAAAATATTTACAGTATTGTGCACAATTCTTGAGCCACCCCTCATTTCTTTATAATTTTGCTTCCAAGGAGTCACATATTATATTTTTAAAGTGGTCCTGTGCAGTAGTTCTCCAGGCTTTCTGAAAGTCTTTCAAAGTTTTTCTTTGGACATCGGTTACTTTTTCACTCATTTTCAGTCCAGTCCTTGCACCTGACCATTTTCAGAGGAAGGTTTAATTTTGTTCATTAAGCCACTTAACACAAAATGTTATGTTTAGACACAGTGTTGTGTCTAAACATAGCAGAAAATGTAGCAAAGACTCAATTTTAAATGATATCTTCAGGCACTTTATTACTAGCAGCCTGTCACAAAAACACATTTCTTGTTCTCATTTCTTTGGCTGAATCTACAAAAAATGCTGAAAAAAATACAGTTTGACAGGCATAAAAAATAATGTTTTTGCACCAACAAGGTGCTGTTAGCCAAAAAGTTGACATATCACGGCTTGGTGTGCAGTGTGTTTTCTTTAAAAATATTTGAGGAAACTGGACAAGCGAAGAACACGAGAAGAAGTGGCAGGCCCAAAAAACTATCTGTAGCAGATAAACAATATCTGGAAGTCATGTGCTTAAGAAATAGGAAGAAAAATCCAGCAAGGAACTGACAGACCTGAAAGATGCAGCTGGCCCTTCAGTTGACCCATCAATGAAGCCTTATCAGAAATGGTTCTCGTGGAAGGGAAATGGACTGAAAATCAGTGGCAACAGGTCTTGTGGAGTGACGAACAGACTTCAAAATGATTGAGGCAGTGTGGGAACATCCTGACAGAGAATGAACAAAAGGCAGCCAACATCCCAACACAAGCTTCAGAATGTCCTATAAGAAGCTTGAAGAGCTATTCTTGAAGCACACTTAAAGAAATGACAAGAAAACTTGGCTGAGAGCAATCAGGCTGTGTTAACAAATTAAAAAATAGCTCATTAAAATTTTACAAACTCTTTTTTGCCTTATATACTGAATTTCCATTTGTGTCCCCTGTAGCGTAGTGGTTTTTCTCATTTTCCTTACAAGCGAAAGGTCCCTGGTTCAATTCCAGGTGGGGACACAAGCTCCTCTCACCATAGTCAGGAAGTCAGGAAGGGTATCTGGTATCTCCCAAATTACCAATGCTGATTAATCCATGTGGCGACCCCTTCGTGGAGAATACAAGTGAGCAGCCAAAAGGTGCATACAGTATTTCCATTTATGTTTCATCAGAATCAGAATTCTTTATTAATCCCAGAGGAAAAATTGCATTTTTGTTACAGATGCTCAGTTATCTATAAATAAATACGAATCAAAGTTTCAATAAACTGTTGCATCTATTTACCAATTTCCTAGCAAAAAATAAAGTAATGAAGGGGGCATCAGAGCTTTTGCATAGTACTGTACATTTACGACCACTATTTGTCAAAATAGTGTGTCCCCTGTAGTGTAGTGGTTTATACATTTTTCTTACAAGTGAAAGATCCCTGATTCGATTTCAGGTGGGGACACAAGCCCCTCTCACCATGGAGAGTTGCGTCAGGAATCCGGTATAAAACCTCTGCCTTATTACCCATGTGGATTAATCCGCTGTGGCAACCATTTAGGGAGAACACACGGAAGCAGTCAAAGGCACACTGGTCAAAATATTAGTTGTAAATATACAGTACATATTTTTAAGTGTAAATACAGTTCTGCCACTTTCACACGACTGATTGTTTAGCATTTCTGTATTTTGCACTGTATAGACTTTCTCATCTATTCTTTTTAACCAGTTCCACTATTTATCTTATTCTTAGACAAATGTATTCAAGCTAAACAAATATTCTCAACTAAATTATTATAATAATTGTTGTTATGACTGTTATTATGTTTGTTATACAGTTATATTATTGCTATTGCCATATTATTGTTAATATTTTTATACTGTTACTATTATTATCTTTACTAATGATGGTAGTGATGGCAGTAATAATGTTAAAAATAGTATGTCACATACATACTATATAGTACGCATGTGTAAATTTTTATGTATGTATGTGTGAATATGAATTTATGTATATAGGAGTATATTGGAATATATGTATATTTACACACATACTTATACGTCAGCCTTATTTATCTATTTATTTTTAAATTTTACTCATTTACTCCTTTTTATTTTATTAGTTACAAACTGTGGGTCAGGGGAATGGCATTTTTATTTATTACTGTCCTGTCCATATAGCAGAATTGATAATAAAGTTGACTTTGACTTGAAAATTCCTGAGACATTACTCTTTGCAGTAACGCTAACTTAAAGCCTCACCTGACTTTGTTAGTCCTTGTCTTTGCAGCTTTGAAATTGACTTTAACTTCTAAAGGTTCATTGTTCATTGCTGTCACAGTATATACAGTATTTATACATATAACTCACTACTGAAAATAAACTTCCAACTAAAGAAACTCAGCAAACAGAATGCTATGTCAAATATGTGCCATCAACAGATCTATGCTGAAGGTGCAAAATGTGTATCCAGAGCACTATACTGGCACTTTATGTCTATAAAGTGGCATTTTTGTTGGGCGCGTACCAGTTCTTTTTCTTCATGCACCTGTATTTTATGAGTCTCTGTGAACCTGACTGTACTGAAGTGGGTGGAGAGGCGCAGTAGGGGCAGTGTCAGTAGTGATCAAACAGCACAGTGCAATTTTTGTGTCAAGGATTCCTGAGATTTTTGCTTGTGCCAGACTGGGTCAACAGTTTTGTTTTCTCTATGACAAAACTGTCAAAGCACTTCAACAGCAATATGATATTCAGCAAAGGAGAGAAAATGAGGAGGAGTGGTTGGTAAGATTAATTGCAGCCTCTATTATAACTACTGATGAGCTATTTTTCCTAATGTTATCATGTTTTTAAGTTGAACCCAAATTAGTTTTTTTATACTGACTCCTAAATATTGATTTACCTTAACAATAGTCTTTTGCTAACTTGATCTTAACTTGACTTAAACAATGTGCTACTTCTGATACAAACTCTGCAGATCTTTTTTGGCATACTGCCTTTCGAGCCACAGACTCACTTTCTGATCCTATTACTCAGAGACCGTCACAATGAAAAGTTGTTGCATTATGCATCAATAAGGTCCTATTTATGTCCTACTAGTCTGACAACAGCTTGACTGATGTTAATGTAATCTGCACTGTTCTTTGGCCCAAAACTGCCAGCAGCAGCTCCACTGTCATTGACAAAGCAGCTCCATCAGTCACAGAGCACTCTCCCCATTTCTCCTATAAGAAGACTGTCAACTGACTAATGCATAGGAGGAACCCAGGGACAGAAGATGTTTCTATGGACATGGATCAAATATGCTTAAAGTTTAAAATCTCTGTGAAACTCAAAACTAATAGAACCAACAGCAATAAAAGTTATCTGTGATGGGAAACCCTAAATGGTGTAAATCAAATCTACACACATTGTCTTTAGAACGTGTTAATATCGTGTTGTATTATTGTTTTGAAGATTTTAACATGCTCATTAAATTTGGTATTGGAGTGCAGCTAACCAGGATTAGCTTGCTGGCTAGAAGACTTTTCATGTTAAGCTGCTTAGCACACTAGCATGGTTCGGCAAAGAGGCTGGTGAACAAACCTTTTAGCCTGCTACAGCTGATTTTAGGGACAGACAGAAGGAGTAAGACAGATGAATGGCAAAGAGCAGTGATGAGTGAGACAAATGAACAGAGAAGAACAGCAGACAAAACAGTAGAAGACAAAGGGAGGAAAGGACAAAGATGATGAGAAATAGAGGGAGACATAAGGCCAGGACTCTGGTGTGCCATTCATTTTCATATGATTCTGGATTGAAGAGGAAAAATATACCAAAAAGAAGAGTGAAGTGTACTCTAAATCCCCTGATTTAAGTAAAGATAGAAAAACTGCAATTAAACTCCAGATTTCCAGTCATGTAAAACAAGTATCTGGTCCGTACCAGGTTCTAAAATGTTTTAAATACAACCTCAGGTGTAAAACAATGCAGAACAGATTCCACAGTGAGAAAAAAGTACCTTTGGCTGCTCCCTTGTATTTCCCCCAAATGGGTCGCCATAGCTGATTAATCTGCACTGTAATTGGTCAGAGATTTTATGCCAGATGCCCTTCCTGACACAACACTCCATGGTGAAAGGGGCTTGCGACCCCACCTGGAATCAAACCAGGGACCTTATGCTTAGATAGTGAATGTGTAAGCCACTGCACTACAGAGGCACTTTCATTATTTAAGCAAATGTGCTTAATTCATTAATTATCAGCCAGTGTAACCACCTAAATAAAAGCAGAAGTTAGGACAGTTTGTTTTTCTGAAGCATTCAGGTGTGGGTTAACACAATGCCAAGGAGGAAAGACCCCCTACAATGGTTTCAGAGAAACATTTGTTGCTGCCAAGCAATCTGTGAATGACTATAAACCCATTTACAGACAATTTGAAGTCCATCATTCTACAGTGAGAAAGATTATTCATGAGAGGAAAGCGTTGCCAATCTTCCCAGGAGTAGATGTCCCAGTAAATTCACCCCAAGGTCAAACTGTGCCATACTCAAAGAAACTGCAAAAAAACGAAGAGCTACATCTCACACTCTACATGCCTCTGTTAGCATGCTGATTGCTAAAGTTCATGGCAGTGCAATTAGAAAAAGACTGAACATGTATGGCTTGTTTAGAAGGGTTGCTGGGAGAAAACCTCTTTTAAAAAGAACATGACAGTAAAGCTTAAGTTTTAAAAACTGCATCTGAGCAAACCACAAGACTTTTGGAACAATGTCCTTCTGACAGATGAGACCAAAGTGGAGATGAACACTGGGCCAAAGCTGATTTAAAATGGGCTGAGGCAAAATCAAAAACTGTTCTGTGTTCAGATAAATCGAAATTTTAAATTCATTTTGGAAATCATGGATGGATCCTCTGCACTAAAAGGGAGAGGGACCATCTGGCTTATTATCAGCGCTCAGTTCAAAAGTCTGTATCGCTGATGGTATGGGGGTGTGTTAGTGCCTACGGTACTGGCAACTTGCATATCTGAAAGGGCACCATCACTGCTGAAGGGTCTTAGAGCAATATACGCTCCCCTCCAGACAACATCTTTTTCAGGGAAGGCCTTTCATATTTTAGCAATACAATGCTAAACCACCTTTTGCAGCTATTACAACAGCATAGCTTTGTATTAAAATAGTCCGAGTGCTGGACTAGCCTGCTTGCAATCCAGACATTTTACCAAATTAAAACATTTGGTGCACCATGAAACACAAAATACAGCAAAGAAGACCCAGGAGTTTTGAGCAACTGGAATCCTAGAGACAATAATGGGACAACATTCCTCTCCCAAAGGTCCAGCAATTATACTCAGTTCCCAGATGTTTACAGACTGTTGTTAAAAGAAGAGGGGATGCTACACAGTGGTAAATATGGCCCTGTCCCATTCAGTTGCTGTCATCAAATTTAAGATGAGCTTTTATTTTCCATGAAATAGTAAAACATCTTGCTTTCCACATATGATGTCTTTTGTGTTTTGTGAATAAAATATTGGTTTCTGAGATTTGCAAGTCACTACATTGTGTTTTAATTTGTATTTTATGCAGGGTCCCTTTATGTACCTTTTTGGAATTGGGATTGTACATACCAAATGTACATACATATGTTAATAATGTACCTTCGGCCGCTCCCTTGTATTCTCCCCAACGGGTTGTCACAGTGGATTAATCCACATGGGTAAACTGGCAGAGGTTTAACGCTGGATGCCCTTCCTGAAGCAACCCTCCATGGTGAGAGGGGCTTGTGTCCCCACCTGGAATTGAACCAGGGATCTTTCGCTTGTAGGGCAAATGTGTAAACCACTAAACTGTATGTTCATAACAGTATTAAATAAAAGTGAAGAAATAACAAGGAAAAAACAATTAAAACAGCTGTAGCTGCACAGTATTTATTTTGAACACTGTTCCTTTTCAAAGCATTAAATTATTGCTTAGCTGGTTGTAATTTAATTTGTACAGTACCATTGCACTAGTCTACTATAAAATTGCAGTACTGCATCATATTTAGAAAAATACTGTCAATTTCTGCACACAAAGTTTGAAATGTAACCTATAACAAAGTATCTAACAAATTTGGGGCATGGAAAGTAGAATGAAAAGAATGAAATGAAGAATGAAATTGTGTTGGACATTTTACTACTTTTTCACTATAGTTAACAGATGAATTGCTACCAGACCGAGGACTGAAAAAGTCCACCATGCTGAGGAGGAATGTGGTCAGCACTGTTATTTGTCTATTTGTTAGCAAGATACCATGACAGCGAACAGTGAAACATGGCATTAGTATTGGTTGAGGATACATTCCGAGTGAACTTCTCTTTATTTTTCTGAAGCCCTTAAGTATGGCTGATTTTTTAAAATTTAGTTTTTGAGAATAAATTTAGTTTCGTTAGTTAATTCTGAATATCAAAAAAAAAGTAAAATCAAAGTGTAGATGCTCAAAACAGCTTTGCACATGGTCTACTCCACTTAGTAGTTCATATGTTTTTAAAAATCGAAAGGATGAACCACAGAAAGATGAGAGCAAATTCAATGTAAAATATAAGCAATATGTAAGATGACATAAAAGAGGTTCATGTTTTTTTTTTCCCAGTTACTGTCTGACATTAAGAAGGAGAAGCCAGCAGAAATGTCTGTTGATAAGTCATAGCGGGGGCACTGAAGCACACTGCCGCCTTCTCACAGGATGAGGGAGGCAGTCTGTCAGAGATGGAAAACTGACTCCACTTCACATTTTGCTTCATCAATAACCTTTGATAAGATATAGAGAAAAACATGGAGACAAATAAACAAACAAAAAGAAAGAAAATATTTATCAAAGTTACCAAAGAGACAGCCACCTAGCAAGACATCTTTTCATCTCCAGACTGACAAGTGTCCTATTGTTGTCATCCTTCAGCGCTACTTTGTTGTTGTTGAAAGCATCTCTGGGTTGTTGTTATCAAAGGCATAAATCACAGAGCTGGAGAGAGCCAGGTGGCTTTCATATGAACTGCTGCACACATGCTCATGTCTCACCTCTCCTCTGATCAGAGGAGACCTACAGTACACACAGAGATTTCCTCTCACTTACAATACAGAGGCTGGGGTCTGGAAATGAGCCAGAAAGAGAGAGAGAAAGAGCATTTACATGCACACCAATAATTCAATTATAACCACACTAATGCAATACGCATATTATTGCAACTCTCATGTAAACACCTTAACCAGGTTATCTTACTCACATTAAAGTGCTAATCAGAGTAAGCATAACTTGATTAACAGAGCTGGGTTGCTTGTCAGTCATTCAAATTAATCTAGCTGTGTGTATGTCTGGTGTCTTTCACTGTTTGGAATCGGTGTACATGCCACAGAGGTCGCACAGAGAACAGACAGTTCCAGGAGAAAGGCTTCAAACAGAATGGCTACACTAGAGATGAAGGAAAAATTGAAGCAATTAAAGATGTAAATAAGCACTTAGATGAAGAAGCTCCACAGAACCCTAAGCTGGATAAGCAGTTAGGAAACTAGAAGGATGGATGGAAAACAGTTGCACAGACAGTGACATAGTAGATTATTCTTGCATATTTGGTTTGCCCAAAGGTGGCTCAGTGGTATTTGTACATTGTCACTTAACCTCTACTGCCTGATTTCAAAGAGTTAGGCTTGTCATGAATTTAATACTAGCCACAGAACAGGGTTCTTTTAAACTGCCGTACAGCCTACGGAGTGAGACAACTACATATTTATGCATTTTGACTTCTATCTGCATGTAAAATTAGACCACTATTCCCCTTATAACTATGGGCTAGTAGTTTTTTTAAGAAAATGTTTCTTGGAACAGCTGATTTGCAACAGACAGTCAAGGCCTGAGTGTACCAACACTATAAAATAACATTATTTTTGCAGGGGGCAGTTTGCAAATATTGCTCTGGCAGAATGCATCTGAGTCCCATAATTTGTCGAATATGAGCCGAGTTTGCCAAATGTTGCCTGTTTATATATTTGTGTTGATAAGCGGTATATCATAAGTAATATTGCTTTGGTTGGTTGCAGTCTATCCAACTGCATCCAGGAGCTTTTTGGAAACTTAAACTGAACTGAGAGGTTCAAGAATAATTCACTTCTGTTCACTTGTCCCTTGCTCATCAATCCATTGCTCTAGTCCTAAACATGCCTAAAGCATGAATAGAAGATTTCAGTCAGGCATGAGTTTATTTTCAACAAACATCCAAAATCCCACCCCTTTTCCTTTTTTGTTTCCCCCCCTTTTTTTTAAACTAATTAATTTAATTTTTATTTTTTATTTATTTTGAATTTTATTTTCCTTCTTAATTTGTTAATTAGTCCAATTTCATTATGTTTATTTGAATTGAAAGACGATGCAAGGGTATGCAATATGTGTGTGTAATGTGTAAATGTTATTTGTTTGTGAAAAATTTTGAAAAAAGACAATAAAAAACAAAAAAAGACAAAAAACAAACATCCAAAATGATGGTTTTCAAAATAAAAGATTTCAACTGAATGTGAAGATTCCTAATTTATATTTATAAATCAGCTGCACTGAAGTAAAACTTGCCCAGACTTGCAACTTTAAGCTCAGAGCATTTAAAAAAAAAGGTCACCCTTAAATGAAAAATTATGCTTCAAAATCTGCTCAGCTAAATAATACACTAGTGTCAAAGACACACTTTTCTTAATCTATTATTGAGCCTACTGACCAAAACAATATCAGAGTAAGAAGTAATAGCCCTGTAAATCTACCCTGTTATTTTTGATTGGCTGCATGGCCAGTTGGATTTTAGCGTGAACTCATTCATGGATTACTCTGCATTGGTAATTTGGCAGAGGTTTTATGCCAGATGCACTTCCTGATGCAACTCTCCATGGTGAGAGGGGCTAGTGTCCCCACCTGGAATCAAACTAGGGACCTTTCGTTTGTTTTTTATATATATATATATATATATATATATATATATGTATAGAGAGAGAGAGAGAGAGAGAGAGAGAGAACTGTTTTCATGATGATAGAAAAAAGCCTGACTTTTTTAAAAGGTCTTTTTCTGTCTCCAGACTGTAAAGTACAAACCACAAGGGTATAAGTCAATTTATGTCAAGTGTACAGCTGTAGTGCCTCAAGAGGGTATACAAATATACAGAATATACCTGCATATACCCTGCACTGATGAAGCACTAACATATAGGCTATACAACACCAAGACCCCAAACATCTCAACAGTATGATAAGAATAATCTGCCTTCTGTTGCTCGGTGATATAGTCGCACCTGACTTAACTTACATGTGTGCATATGTGTGCGCCATTATACATTTGCTTGTTTGGTTCTGTGTGTGTATCTTTGCTTAAGGGTAATGGTTTCTTTAAACAATGAAACTGTTGGGCATACTTATCCATTGCCATTGGTGGCACCTGATGGAGGGGTGAAGAAAAAGTCAATGACAGAAGCAGAATGAGCCCAGAATTCAGCAAAGTCTGCCTTCATAGTGGTAATTGCACATGTATCTTCTACCTATGACAAAATGATGAGGCCTGAGAGAAGATGTATATGCGTTAAAATTTCATCTGGGTAATCTTTGAGAAGCAGAGAGAACAAAAATCTCCCATTCTGTATGAAGCAGAGCTACTCTGTTCCAAGTCATAACTAACATTTGCTTGTCAATCACATCATCTTTGCCACCTGAAACAAAAACAATCTAAAATAATTTTGAACTCACAGTCCTCTTAATTCATAACCATGGAAAGACTGTTCTACAAGGTCAGGAGAGCAGTGATGAACATATAATGCATTTCCTGTGGGGAAATGATAATGTCAGAGGTGAGGAATGGTAGAGCTACAGTATAGACTAGCCTTACTTGAGCTAGTAGTGACTAAGTGATTCGCTTAAGGACGCTTCAGTACGGTGGATTCTTGCTGCCAAAAGTGCTCAACCCAAAGCCCTCCAGCTGAAGAGCAGTGTCCATACTCACTAAATTGTCTGTCAAAAACAGCATAATAAATTGAAAACTGCCTTACAAGTATCCACATTGCACATTTATATTAGGTTTACACAGAAATCACAGAAATCAATCATGAATTATAAGTGCCCGAAACTGATGCAGCTGTACCCTTAGAGTGACTGTGATGTTGTGATGTGATGTGATGTGTTGTTGTGAGCTCATGAAAAGCTCAGAGACTTCTACTTTAGTTCTCAGTGACAAGAGCGCTGCTTCTTTGTAGCTGAAGTGCATGGCAGCATAGCATCAAAGAGGACAAACTAGGCTCTTTATTGAAGTGTAGCCGCACTTTCGACCTCTTCTTTGTACTCCTTCCCATGCACTTCAGTATAAAGGAAACTGCTCCTACGCTGCAGAACTGATATAAACACATTCTGCTTCCACACAAGCCTTAATATAACTCCCAGTCACTCACACACCTGCAGCAGTTAAAGATGAAGCAATGGAGAATGAAACAATAAGGAACAGAAACAATGCATTTCAAAAACAGAAGAGGAATCTGCCAGGATAGATAAGGCAGAAACATTTAAATCCATTTGGTTGAGGAAATTGTGAAACTGGTTTTTCGAATGAGACCGGGTTTTGGTTCACAACCTTAATACCAAGGCAGTTTAGGATAGTGACTTAAATAGAGAGAGACAGACAGGGAGGACACAGATGTCTGACCTTGCAGTAGTGCTTATGTAATGGTCTGCTTCAGTGCATTTAACTGCAGTGCTCCTTTCCAACCTGGGATCAGTAAAGGCAACATGTCTCTGCAGTCCAATCTCCTTTGACATCAGTTCTGACACTTAGAGCGTATGAAAAGGTCCTGTGAGCTCCAAGTGAATCAGTTGTTATGGCCCTGGATGTGTGGTCCCCATGGAGCCAATCATACTAATTAAACTAGACTACTTAAGCCTCCTCTCATTAGTGTCCAAGTAAACAGCCTTAATTTTTTATGCATTTTAATGCCCATCTCCCTGTTCTGGGGGTGGTAGTGGACTGGACAGATAAATGATGAAGGGGGGTAATTTCACATTTTCTCAAATGAAAGTGAGTGCATTGCTTGTCATTTTACCATTCAAGCTAAATATGTGTTGGTGGATTTGCACTGATAAGTGTGTTCACCAACGCTCACAAAAACTTGCTTTTGTAGTGATGATTAATTTAAAGCATAAAAGAATAAAACATGATATTATATAGAACCGTGGTGTTATACCAAGCACTTGCAGATTTATTATATTTTTGGCCAGCGCCATGCACTGTGGTTACACAATCTAGCACTGCTCCAGATACCAGGGGCAAGTAGGGTAAAATGTGGCATGACCCAAAAATAGCACTGCAACATTAGCTTCCACTTGCTCACTGGAGAAGCAAACAATGTTTCCAAACAGAGTTTGCAGGGCTGTATGCTGCCGTTATGAGTATACTGTATGTGCACAGATACTGCATAGAGTATGTCCATCCATTACGAAGAATAGAGTCAAGCCACTGGAGAGCTATTAGCACAGTCAGCAGGAGGGAAGGATGGAAGGACAGAGGAGGGGGGGCTGTGTAGGGTCCTAACAAGTACCCAATGCACTGGAGCTCTCAAACAGTGGGTGGCATCAAAACAACAGGCAGAAGACAGAGAGCATGGTCTCAGAGACATACGTATTGTATTGTTTGATTCCAGGTCTGTGGTCTTTTTCTGTTCTGTTGCTAGTATCCAGCAGGTAGCAGCCATGTATGAGGCAGGGCAGCTCGAGTTTCATTTCTAGACTAGCAGCATAACAGCTGAGACATAATGAGCTTGAGCATTGCCACTCTGGTTGTTATAGCAGCTCATCTTCCCCACCACAGGAACCTAGACTATGGGTCTCCATGGCAGACTGTTTGCCTGCTTCGGTGTGTGAGGAAGCGTCTGCTGTCCTAGGGTGAGTTAAGGCCTGGGCAAATGAGGTGAGCCTTCTCTTCCACTTTCAGGAAATAGCTAGCCTTTTAGTCTTGCCTGTGTGTATGTGTGCAGTAGCTGGTTTTACAGAGACAGGTGCTCACATACTCATGGAGTCACACGTGCACGTGCATGTGACCTGTGATCTGTCTGCATGTGAGCATCCGATGTGATCTGTCAGGATCACTCTATCGACACGGAAAAGTAAAACCACCCTGCAACACAACAACAAACAAAACCACTGGTCCTCCTGTGCTCAGGGGCATGTGGGTAATGTGCTGTTACACCTGTTGAATACATCCGATAGTGTCTACCTCTGACAGCAAATCACATGTACATGAAACAGAGAGTGGGTAATGGAAAACAAAGCTGATCTGGGAGCAGTTCAGCTTTATGACTGCACACATAGAAGGAGACAGGGCATGACATACAGTGCTGTCCACTGACGTCACAGTAGCACACTAACTGCTGTCACTGGGAATGGAGTCATGGCCTGCAGAGTTCAGAGTCTACATGTGTGACAGTGTGTGTGTGTGTGTGTGTGTGTGTGTGTGTGTGTGTGTGTGTGCAGTCAGCACTGCTGTGGAGACACTGAGTCAGAGAAGCAGACAGGAAAGCAGAGAGAGGCCCCTGGTTGTCCCTCCACCTCCTTTGCCCCCATATGCAGCCTTGAAGAGCCTTTGATTGTGTCAGTTTTATGCCTGTGTGTGTCTGAGTGTCCAAGTGTGCAAGAACAAGATGCGTTGTGCATGGTCGTTCAAGTGTATGAGATCACGACACCCATCGCCAGGCCCTATTTTAAGGCCTGCGACTCATGGAGTGCCCCGGCCTCTGCAGACCCATTGGGCTAATGATCAGCCTTGGCAATTAAAGCCAATCTGTGAGTCAGTGTGGCATCAGGAGGGCCATCTGCTTCCAGCCCTGTAGCACTCACTCTGGCCTGTGGGACCACTTGCTGGGGTCACAGCTCACCCAGCTTGTAGAGAAATGGTCACAAGATCTGAGGAGCAATCTGCTGTGCAACTCTAGTTCAACAGAATCCTGTTCTACTGATACATTGCTGTGTATACCAATGTCTCGTGAGTGCAGTAAACACACAAGCAGTGGGATCAATCTTTTACTGAGGACAATGCTGCATGGACCCATGACACAAGTAAGCTTCACATCAGCCTCAGGCCAGTGATTCTTTCCACCTGCTTCAGTACTGTAGCCAAGATGTGTACTGAAATGGGAACCATAAGATGTATGGAAACTTAGGGGGCTTTCTGCTGATAATGACTGTGCACGGCGTCCCAAATCTGCATTAGCGTCCACACAAAAATGAATTAATTACAGCTCCCAAAAAGAGAGTTTCACTGGAGAGGAAGTTTGAAAAACATGTTCAAGTTGTAAATGGCTGGGATTCAAGATTCAGGGTTGATTTAATGGTGTCTTCACTTTACTCATATGAGGCTATTAACTCTTTTGTGTGTTTTATCTCGTGTGAATTAGTCTTAGATTGTCTTATTCTTTACATCAGCAGCTGGTCATTCAAATGTAAAGCACTTTGAATTTCACTTACCTGTATGCAAAGAAAAGTTTGATCAATCAAAAGTACTGTGGACTTGACTTTCTTTTATTAAGATGACATCTTGCAGATCATTTTTAAACTGCCACGCAGAATTTAATTCTGGACAAAAACAGTGACCCAAAGGGGAACCAAATCTATGCATTTCTACCCAAGACCTCACTGATGTGCATTAAACACAAGATGCAAATACATCATCATACAGCAACTTACCTCTTCTCTCCTAGCACATCAATCGTGCTTCAAAGGTTCACAGCTCACAGCTCTATATCGTCCATCTCTTTCTATCACCCAGCAGCAGACAGTTGCTAAACCCCAGGAAGCAAGCTCGTGATTCAGGCCAGTGCCCTGGTGTGACCTCTGGTGCATTTTTTCTTAAGCGTACTTGGCCCTGCTCCAGATTATGGAGGTATTCATCCTTCTGAAGTGGCCACTATCATACCAGTTGCACAGGTCAGCAGTTCTCTTTCCCTAGGTGCCACCTGCTGAGAGGGCAGCTGCTGTACCTTTGTATTCTTTTCCTAAACGAAAAAGAAGGTCAAAGAGGCAGTGGCCTTTTTTCACTGTTTACAATCGTACAGACATATTAGTGTCTCTTTGGGTCCATAAGTTCCAGAAAAAACAAAGAAGCTAGGTCTGCATCTGACCAAACTTGTTACATTAATGTTCAACTTATTTCACTGAGACCAATTCAGCATCATGGAAGAGCTGGAGCCATCCCAGCTGTCACAGGGCGAAAGGAGGGGCACACCATGGACAGATTGTCAGCCCATCAAAGGTCTAACATACAGAGACAGACAACCATTCATGCTCACATTCATACCTATGGCCAAATTCTATATACACACTGTATATTCATGCATTTTAAGTGAAAAGTGCCAAACGCTTTCTCTATCACATACGACACAATCAACCAGGCCAACCTCAAAGATTTGCATACTCAACATAACAGAAGCTGTGGAATTCAAAACCACCTGCTGGGCTGAGTACTGTTTCCTTCAACACAGAAAAAGAAATTTGCTCCACACTGTTTTAAGGCATTTGAAATGTCATTTTCTGTCAGGTACAATAGAGTTTGCTCTTCTGTCTCAGGCATGGATAGTTGGTTGGGATAGAAATGAGAATTGAGGTCTGACAAAAATGAAGCATGCAACATGAATCGGTTATGGCAACAAGACAAGTCCACTAACTACAGCAAACCAATATCAACACACAAGCCTCAGTGTTGTGGAAAAGAGACACAAAATGTTGTAGATTCTTAGAAACGACTCTTTAGTGCACCGGACTTTGACATCTAAGTGAATGGCCCTTTAATGGGCTGATTAAACCTACCAGCACTGAGGTACAGTACTGAAGGTTTAGTTCTACTGAAGTTCTAGAATCTGTGGTGCTATTTCTGGGCTGATTTAACAATAGTAGTACATTTTCGGTTAAATGGCAATGACTGATTTACCAGAGCTAAAGAGAGGAGAAACTGTAGCGATGCAGTAGGCTACAGCAACTACAAGTTAGGTGGAATATAGTTCAAGATAATTTTCCGATGGTCCAGATAAAGAAAGGAAATCCTTGTTCAGAATATAATGTGATCGATGTCTAGACCAAAAATGGATTAGTGTAGCTTTTCCTCATTTAAATCCTATGCGCCATTGGTGTGCAACTGTGTAATTACTCTCATTGCCAGAAGGGGGAGACAAAAGTTCAGTACTGCAGGTTTAAGGTAACTGGTAAATAACCCCAAATTACCCAGCACTCTGTCCTCAGTGCACCCCAGCTGCACTTACCCCTGCCCTCTCCCCTCCTTAATTATCCCTTGCCTCTGTTCTTTTAGTACTTAAGAGGCTGACTCACTGGACCTGAATTGCTGTTTGTCTGTCATGACATCTGAAATAGTTGGATGACTGAGTGTTATGCCTTTCACTCACTCAGTCTGATGGGACCCCACTAACATCTTCATCCCTGGTTTTTCAGTGTAGCATAATGACCTCCTAGTAGCAGCCCTAATGGAGCCATAATGGTCATTTATGCCAGGGGAGGCTTTGAGGGCACGGCTGTGGAGGCAGCAAGTCGCACAGGAAGATGGTGGAGTGAAGAGAAGCTCTGGGTTAAGTCTCTCCACCTCCGCCTTTTCCCTTCATACACAGCTCTTGAATCTCAGTCTTTGTATGAATACCACATATCTGTGTGTGTGCGTTCAACTGTGCATTCATGCCCGTGTAATAAAAGGAACCGATACAAGACTGGTTAACAATAGAAAGTACAATATGAATGTGTGAGGGGTGTATCCCTGCTTTTGATGCTCACTTCTACAGCTTATTCACATGCATAATACACGCATACATATTACATTCTCCTAATTACATTTTGCCTCACAATGTAGTGTACTACATTCTTAAAACTCTTTATATTTCTTCTATACTTGCTGCCACTGCTGGCAGAAATGGTACTGTACATAAATTACAGAGCATAAGCTTGTGCTTATTGCTAAAAAACATTCTCTTTCTGGCATTTGCATTTTTATTATGCACAGTAAATACAAGGATCTTTCACTACATTCTCTGGAAGTCTAGAATAATCTAAGACAAGTAAACAACAGTTCAATGTACTTTAAAGCTGTGATGAAATATTTCTTTTTTAAATTTCTTCATCACGTGAGGCCCTCCAAACTAGACACCTGGTTAAAATGCGACACATCTCATGATTGTTCCCCAGGGCGCTGCAAGTTGAATAATACAATAGCACATTTATCAGTGAGCTAATGCTAATTAGACTGTTGCATAAAAACGAGAATAATGTACAGTAACGTCCCTTATGTCTTGTCAGCTCCCACTGTTTTGCATTTTGGGTTTTAAATAGGAAAAAAATGGCAGTCTATTTTAGAAAACATAAAATATAACTATCCTACTGCAGGGTCAATTTCCTCAAGCAATCACAATGCACTTTGTAATCTCTAATCAGATGAAATTTTAAAAAGATGGTACAAACATATAGAGTTATCTGAAGAGCTTCTTTATTTCTCTCTCTGTCAAAACAAGATAAAACACATTTTCTATTTCTATCACAAGCCGAAGCAATGATCTTAAATTTAACCAAACTTTAGATTTTTTTTCTTTTTAAAGCTATCAGTGCTGTCCAACTGCTTTTTTAAACTGCACTATCTAGGGAATTGAGCACTCTTTAATATCTTTTGTTACCCATTTTAATTTGAAAATGCTTTCAATTTTAGTTGGCTTTTTTGTAGTCTGATAAATGTTAGCTCTGAAGTCTGAACATTTAAGTCAAGCTCTGCGTGCTTGTTTTTCTTCATTTTTTTAACTTTGATTCTCACCCTGGCTGCGATCCAGGGTGAGTAGAGCAACATTTTACAACATTGTTTACAGTGAATGTTACTTTCAAGTTTTCTTTGGGATAATGTGTTTTTCACAAACATTTGGAATTCTGTGTTGATCAACTCACAGTGCAGTTTCTTCTCCCTTCATGAAATGAATATAGCACATAGGGAAAAACATGACATTCTCTGAATAATATGAATCTGCAGTTTAAACTGTAGTCAGTTTAATCAGTGGTGTACACAATAATCTTACAGCTATAGGTTCACAATGTTATGTGTGGGTTCAAAAGCTGAAAAGGAACTGAAGCTGCATGACTGGCATGTCGACAACCTTGACTCACGCTCACATTGATACCTGCATTCATAGATATTTACCACCCTGACATTGCGCTTCAGCTGGCTGAAAGTGTTATGGAAGAACCTGCCAACGCTGTAATATCCGTATAACAGTGTATTTTTTAATTGAGTCCACACGATTAGCAACAGTGCAGCAGCTGTTAAAGAGATGGTTCATCTAAAATGCAAATAAACACCTAATGCTGGTTGTATCTAGTTTCTGAGATTCAGTACGCTGGAGGTGATGAAACTAAATATGATTTCCTAATTAAAATACACAGTGAGATGTGCGGATAGTCCAACGATTTAGTGTGGTGTTAACTAATGTGTTTGGTTTTCCTTTTTAGGAAAGTAACTTTAAATCTACAACTATGTGAACTGGACTGGTTAATGTTTCTGCCAGAAACAGAGGTGCAATTTTTTCTGAAAGCACATCCTGAGTGTGTGTGTAGCATTCAGTACAAAGCAAAGCAGAGCTAAGCAAACTAGAACTCAAGATGACACTCTGTGTGAGAAAACTTTAGGGCTCGAAAATTAACAAACTCCATTTCTAGAAAATTTGTGATATTTTCCAAGATGCAATAAAAACATCTGTGATTAATTAATTAATGAAGTCACATGAATCTTTATCTAACTGACAAAAGTGCAAAAGAAAAGATTTTCAATAGTTTTACTGACCAGCTTAATTTTATTTTATACATATATATGAATTTAGAATTTGATTGCTGCAATACACTCAGCAAAAGTTGAGACAGAGTCAAAAGAAGATCCAAAAGTGCACAGACTATTCAGGTAACACAGGTTTGGAGGACTCAACATTAAGCAGGCCAATAGGGAGCAGGTGAGATGTCATGATTGGGTATAAAAGTAGCATTAATCAAAGGCTCAATTTTTGCAAGCAAGGATGGGAAGTTGCTCACCCTTCTATGCCTAAATTAGTAATAGAATTGTTAGTTCAAAAGGAGCATTTCCCAATGCAAGACTGCGGGGAATTTAGGTCTTTCAAAATCTACAGTGTAAAATTTTGAAAGGATTCAGAGAATTCAGAAACATCTCTGTGCATAAAAGGCAAGGTCAGAAACCAATGATGAATGTGAGTGATTTTCACACTCTCAGGTGACACTGCTTAAAAAACTGTCACACTACTGTGACAAATATAGCCACTTGGGCTCAGGAGTACTTCAGAAAGCCATTGTCACATAACACAGTCCAGTTCTGCATCCAGAAATGCATGTGGAAACTCCATACCACAAGCAGGAAGCCAGACATCAACTCCATGCAGAAATGCCGCCAAGTTCTCTAGGCCTTAGCTCATCTCAGATGGACCGAAAGACTGTGGAACCATGTGCTGTGGTCAGATGAATCCATATTTCAGCTTGTTTTCAGAAAAGAATGGGTGTCAAGTTTTCTGTGCCAAAGATAAAAAATAACCAGATTGATATCAGCGAATGGTGCAAAAGCCAGCATTGGTGATGGTATGGAGATGCGTCAGTGTCCACAGCCTGGGTGAGTTGCATGTATGTGAAGGTACTATTGACTCTAAGGATCAGGCTTTCAAAGAGGCGTATGGCGCCATCAATGCACTGTTGAGCAACTGAAGAGTCATATCAAGCAAGAATGGACAAGATTTATAATTGCAAAACTACAACAACTAGTAGCCTCAGTTCCAGAACAACTGAAAAAGTGCTATTAAAAGGAAAGGTGATGTAACATAATAGTAAAACTGCCTCTTTCCCAATGTTTGTTGAGTGTGTTACAGCCATCAAATTCTAAATTTGTGTATATTTACAAAACATAATTAAGTTGTTCAATAAAATAATTGAAAATCTCTTCTTCGTACTTTTGTCAGTTAAATACAGGCTGGTGTGAATTAACACATCACACATGTTTTTATCACATCTCACAGATTTTTTTATTGCATCTTGGAAAATTTCACAAATTTTCTGGAAATGGAGTTTGTAAATTTCGAACCCTAAAGTTTTCTCACATATAGTGTCATCTCTGATTTCTATTTTGCTTAGCTCTGCTTTGCTTTGGGTTGAATGCCACAAACAAACTCAGGATATGCTTTCAGAAAAAATTGCACCCCTGTTTCTGGCAGAAGCATTAACCAGTTTTTATTGTATTTTGGAAAATAGTCCCAACTTTTCTGGAAATGGAGTTTGTATTACAGAGATTCAACCACTCTATAACTAAACAATGAAAATGTCAAAAGCTATTACCATAGATTTTTTGGAAACAACAGCAGTAAAATGCATCCAGTATAAGAAACTACTGTTAGAATCTTCACCTTAAATTAGGCATTTTTTACAACTAAACAAAAAAATGACATCATGACACCACATGTATCATATTATTGTATTTACATTCATACATGACAGTCCCTTCAGCTTGCATTTGACACATGGAATAAAAGTGCACAATGTGAAGAGGTGATGATACACAGTGAGGTCAGACAGTGATCAATTCAAGTCACTGTGTTCCATCATCAGCCTTTCCCTTCCAGCAAATCAGCAGGGAAAATGGGTTGCTACAACACAATAAACATCAAAGTAAGTGTATTCACTACCATAAATTCTGTTATGAATAAAAGACAAAAAACACTTTTTGGACTTGGGATGTTGCTACTTTGTTGCTTCCTTACCCTTTATAATTCTGGGGTAATAGCAAACCTGCTATCTTCTTGATTGTCACTGCGCATGCAGTATACGGCATTGTCTCTGAAATTAAATTTGAATTCAATGTGAAGTTCAATCATAATGCTGAAATTATGCTGCCACAAGGTAAACAGTGTGTAATTACAGTAGTGCAATAAAAAACGTTAGAATTTTAAACTCGCAAAAATCAGAGAAAATATATTTATCAAACACTGTTCTTTCTTTTACTGGTATAAATGTTTATGCAAAAGCTAAACAAGGGAAAAACATGCTAAAATAATAAAATTTATTCTAGGGGACCTCCAAAGGGCTGTGTATCTCATATGTGAAACAGAACAGAGGCAGATTTTGTGATGTCATACTTACAAAGCAATCATTTTAAGAGCATTATGATACCTGCAGCTAATTTTTTAACCCGCAAATGTTTGATGAACCTTGGATAGCTTTTAGCTCTTTCTTTAAAACCAAAAAGAGTTTACCTTCTGTTCAGTGTTTTTCATTACACTGAATTGTGTGCAGGATAAATGTATTTTCTGCCTCATAAAACATTTGCAAATTCCTTTTTGCATTTCTGGAAAATCTGCAGTCTTTTTATTTTTATTTTTTGCTATTTTACAGAAACATTGGTCTATCAGGAACTCTATTAATGCACCATATAGTCTGCAGATGTACCATGTACTTATCATGGCACCTTTGTGGTTGTGGCATGCATGTGAGACCTGCTGTTAAGAAGAGAATAGCCCTAACTTTAGACACAAGCAATCCAAGCACAGAGAAGGCATAAACAACACCACATGTGCCAGATGTTCAGTGTATTCATGTATTATTTCTATGTTAAATGTCCTAACATTCTTCGACTACAAAACCTAATATTTTCTGTGCCAGAGACGTGTTTCTAGACAGTGTTCACTGTGCCTTTGTGTAACTCAGAAACTTAAAAGATTTGCAAAAATAATTTAAAATCACAACAAGCTGAAAAACTAATACCGCTGTTTGATGCTGGGGTATTCCCTTTGGGGTAGTGTTCTGATTTATGCCCATTTTTGACAAAAAAGCGTACAATTTAATTTATATCAGTAATTTATCCATAATCAGTAATATGCAAATCCTTCGAAGTGAATTAAACAGTAATGGTGTCAATGCTATGATAGAACTAGTTTGTAAGCACATCACGGCTGACAAATACAGACACCAACATAGAGCATGTGATCAATATCGAATACACTTTGTGATCAATGTTGGAATTAATTGGGAGTGTCAGTTACTGTTTAACAGCCACCGAGCAGGTGCTTGATTCGAGTCTAACTGGCTGCACTACTGAGTGCTGCATTTTCCTCCATCTATTACTCAGGCTGTGTATATTTCAGCTATGTTTTAGGTTATGTTATGTACGTTTGAATTCAGTTTCAGCTTCAGAGATGTCAGTTTTGATTTCCCTTTCTCTGTTTCTGATTTTTTATACTTAATTCAGTGCTTCTTCACTAATCAGTGTTTCATCACTGTTTTTTCTTGACAACTGAACAATTTCCTAACCACTTTTTTAAACTCTTAACAGCGGACCCTTGAGGTTTACTGAGTGTAAAAAAGAAATGTTGCCCACAATTTATGTCTCTTGGATCTAGACTGCTAGGTCCCAGCTCCATTTAGTTATAGGAGTGTTTCAGTAAGGCTGCGTACAGTGCAAAAAAGCCTTTGATCTTAAATTGAGGATGCTTTCCACATCTTAATAAGGAAGGACACTAGTCAATATTTGGCCTCAGGTTATTTAATTTGGATAAGGCGCTTGATTCATACATTAAAATTTCCAATTACCTGTCAAGAGTTGAACAAGCCCAGAGGAGGTTGTTTTAATCATACAGCTTTATCAAACTCTTTAAATTGAGTTTAACATGGACGGGATCTTACATTCTGCCTCGGGGAAGGTGATATTCCCTAATTTGTCATAAATAGTAAACATTTTAAAAATCCATGTTTAACTAGACTTATTTAAAAGGAAAAACTATTCAGGACTCTTGCAGCTTTAAATCTCCTCTCTTTCTATTGTTCTGTGGAACCTGTTCATATACTATATGGATAAAAACATAATACATTTGACTTTTTTATTCAGTCCTATTGCCACGGGTGTAGAAAACCATGCTCCTAGCCATGTGGGCTGCTTTTACAAACATTTGTATAAGAATTAGTTATTCAAAGGAGTTCACTGAATTTGAGTGTGGTACTGTAAAAGGATGCTACTGTTGCAACAAGTCAGTTCATGAAATTTCTTCCATTCTAGATTTTCCAAGAACAACTGTAAGCGGTTTTATTGCAAAGTGGAGGTGTTTTGGAACCACACCAACTCATCTATCAAGTGGTAGACCATGCAAAGTCATGAGTGGGATCAATGAGTCCTGAGGTGAATAGTGTGCAAAAGTTGCCAACGTTATGGTAATTCAATAATTTTAGAGTTCCAGACCTCTGGTATGAACATCAGAACAACATCTTCATGGAATGGGTTTGTATGGCAGAGCAGCTGCAAGCAAGCCTTATATCACCAAGCACAATGCCAAGCATCAGATTGAGTGATATATAGTATGCTGCCACTGGAGTAGTGGAAACATGTTCTAAGAGATGGTTGTTGACTTCAGAAGAGCACAAAGTGACCACTCCCCGTTGTTCATCGAGGGATCCTCTGTGGAGATCGTCCAGAGCACCAAATTCCTTGGTGTTCATCTGGCAGAGAACCTCACCTGGTCACTCAACACCAGCTCAATCACCAGGAAAGCCCAGCAGCGCCTCTACTTCCTGAGGAAGCTGAGGAAAGCCCATCTCCCTCCCCCCATCCTGACTTTGTTTTACAGAGGGACCATCGAGAGCATCCTGAGCAGCTGCATCACTGCCTGGTTTGGGAACTGCACCGTCTCGGATCACAAGACCGTTCAGCGGATAGTGAAGACAGCTGAAAAGAT
>VUQH01040945.1:0-15694 GCA_015106775.1 Etroplus canarensis
ATCTTTCTGACTTTATCAGAGTCACGGAGACTTGAACAACCCAAGAACCTGAACCTGACCTTCAGTATTTCACCTGCTTATGTGAGTGAAAACACAAACTAGTACAAAACACTACAACTAACAAGTACTAGCTGCCTACGTTTGCTAAGTTTCTATTGAAGTTTGGTCAGTTTGGTCTGTGAATAAGCTCAGGGGTACAAATTTGATAGCAAACATGCAGTTTTAGTTTGGAGCTTTCTTCACTGCTGGAACTAAATGAAGCAGCAATAGAAACAATTCCGGTGCTCCAACCTTTTCTTCTGTATGTGCAAACCCTTTTGTACAGAGTGGATTCAGGGCGCCAGATTATACAGGAGTCTCACAGAACAAATCGTACATCAGAACTTCATCAGAACTTCCTCTAAGTGTGAGACCTGCAGCTTCTAGTTTCAACTTGCTGAACTGCAGTGATGTACCACTGCTGCTGTCTGTGACATCCTGCTGGAAAGCCTTGCAATGAAGGATGTCTCTGTGCATTCTGTGCATTTTTTGGATTTGTAGCTGCTATGAAGGTCCGACAGAGAGCAGCAGCCACAGCTCTGCATTAAAAAATCAACCCTAACTTGGCAGCGACTCACTGTTTCAAACACATTACAGAGCCCTGCCATTTTCACTTACTTACTGACTCTTAAACCATTGTTCACCCCAGTAAAAGGAACAGGGGGCCTCCTTTCCTGTGATTTACAGAAATGTGGGATATATGAGTGATACACCTTCCACAGGAAAGCAGAAAAATCTACCATATTAAATACTGAAGTTAAGCAGCACACCTGACAAATGCTAACCTGCATTTGCAAGAGGAAAACATGATGCATAGAGCTGAATCAGTCTGTTAGAGGAAGTCCTCTGCTGTCTGTCCAGGAGGTGGTGCAGACGGTGGTCAGGGTTCTTCATGGTGATCACAGTCTGGTCAGTGACCTCCTCCAGTCTGCAGCCAATCACAGAGCCGGGCTTCCTGATCAGTGTGTTCAGTCTGTTGGTGTTGGTTAAATTTAGTCACACACTTTCAGATAAACGTGAACTGAAATTAAGTTTTGTTTTGTTTGATTTTTGTTTCCCGTGCTGTGCAGTCCATCATTGTAAAATTAAATGTCATTAAGAATTGGTCAGACAGAAGAGAAATTCCTGGAAATGCTGTTGAATGTTCATCCTCTGTGCATATATCAGGACAGGATTGAGAGTCTGATTAAAACCGTTAAGAAAGGCTTTATGAATGTGGCCATATTTCTAGAAATGAGAGCTGCACCATCCAAGGTGGGATGGATGCCCTCTCTCCATCTGTGAAGCCCACATAGTTCTCTGGACACCACCTAGCCAGGCAGCAGCTGAAGAACAGCATGCAGGTATCCATGTGACACAGATCAGACTGAGGAGGGGACCAGAGAAAACATTGTTTTGGTGACATCACACTCTGATACATTATTATTTTAGTGGCCTCTGATTGACGTGTCATTACTGCCAACCTGAATTACAGTTTCATAAAATCTGCATGAGTCCTTAGCCAGCAGTTTTAAATTTGATCCAGTGTTTGCTGCTCTGGCCTCTGGGGTACATTTACCTGTGTTCAATGAGTTCATGTTTCTGAGTATACACTCACCAGTAACCAGAATATTTTCATCAGAGTCACTGAGCAGAGAAACTGACCTGCACTTTCTGCACATCACCTGCCCACCCATCACGCATCTCACTACCCTGTCCCATTGTTTCCAGCCCCTGTGCATTACCTGACTGTACATCTCATGCTCATCACTATTGAAAGAAGAGATGTCTATCAAGTAACCCTTTGCTGATGTGGCGCAGGGGTTCCATCAACTACTAGCCGTTTCTCCACCAGCAAGTTTGCTTTATCAGTGCAATCAACAAAAATGACAACCACACTATTCATACCCACAGTGGGCTGGATGCTACAGCCTGCCCACAGCAGGACTTCAGTCCTCCACTGAACAAGGGAAAGCTGGAGCAACATTAACAGCATGTCTCCTTGTTAGTTAGGTTAGATTCATGCTTTTAGCACACCAGCCAGCAGTCACCGGTGGACTGCAAAAACACACTTCATCAAAATCCCTAAACGCCACAGTATTTAGATAAGAAGAGTAAGACAGAACACATCCCTCTCATGTGTGTCACTCCTTCTACTGAAACACAGAACAGAGAGGGTCAGATTGGAACCACAGACAGAAGAACAATGTCATATTAAAAGACAGAACAGTATTTTATAACAGAGGAAATGATAGTATAATATTAAAAATATGATAAAACAACAAAGCTGTGTCGTCAAGGGAGAAAGACTGAGATATTCATTAGAGGAAAAATGGCAGCTTGTGGGAGGGAAGCAGGTGATAAAGGAAAAGCAGAGAACTGTGGGCATACTGGACAGAGAAAACAGAGGAGAAGAAAAGAGAACATGAGAGTGAGATGGAGCTGGAGATGAACGAGGTGAGATGGACTGCTGATTTTAGGAGAATGGAGCGTATTGGCTTCGGACTTCGCTGCAGCCCCTCCTCACGCCTCCCAGTGTTAGTGTGTTCCTCCCCATGGCCCAGTGGTGACATGGCATTTAATAGACTCCCTGCTGTGAAACAAACTACCTCAATTAATTCCTCTGACTCTGCCCTGGCCTTTCTGGCACTCGCACAGCCCCGGGTGTGTGTAAGTGTGTGCTGTTAGTGTAGTTTTTCTTTTCTTTTTTTTTTATCCCTGCTGCTTGTATTAACTGTATGAACATGTGCCGCCTGCTCCAGAATGATCTACTTCTATTCATTATCTCACTGGTTTCAGTTTCAGCGCTTATATTCCCCCAGTGCGGTTACTTACGATTCCGTTTTCCACAACCTTTCTCTCTGCCAACTGTATCAGTTCTGTGTTGCACGCTGACACGTTTAGAAGTGTGTTGGTAGGAATGCCACATTAGGAGACATAAGAACACAGACATAAAGAAGACAAGCATGAAAAATGTAATGTCAGTAACTAAGTAGACTTCTGTCTCCTAGGTACTAAAACAAAAGTTTCTAAAAATGAGTAGGGAAGCACTAAGGCGTGCATTATGGCTCAAGGTTCTTAATAGACATGAATAAGGGGATAAGAAAACGTTCCTCATGCATCGGTTCTGTGTTTTCATATTGTTTATTTCTGTATCGGTCATGTCCATAGCAAAAAAGTAACTTAAGCACCCTGCAAGGTAGCTGCAGCTAATGCTCAGCCAATCCAAACATCTACAGTTACGTTTGATGCCTCCACAACAAGCGCTTCTTAAACCTCATGCATAGCATTTTCCACATGCCCTATAGGAATGTTATTATGCATCTGCCTCGTTCTCGCTGATTATTTCTCTCTCACACCCACTCTTCAGCCTTTTCCTATGCTGCCTCTCATATGTTATTCAGTTCTCATGATCTCAGGAGCTATGTTGTCAGGGGCAGTTCGCCCCTGGTAGGGTCCCCCAAGGAAACAGGTCCTAGTTGAAGAGCCAGAGTAAGAGCGGTCCAAATGGATTCCCATGATAGTTAAAGAAGCAAAAGTTCCTTATACCTCACCCGGTTTGGAGTTACCAGGCCAACCAGGCAGAGGGGCTCCATGGCAAGTGCCTGGTGGCCAGGTTTTCAACCATGGAACCTGACCGGGCTCAGCCCGGAGGAGCAACATGGGCCCGCCCTCCAGTGGGGTGCCACCCGCAGGAGAGATCATGGGGGTTTGGTGCAGTATGGATTGGGTGGTAGTTGAAGGCAGAGACCTTGGTCTAATCCCCAGTGTGCTAAACTGGCTCTTGGAACATGGAACTTCACCTCTCTGGTGGGGAAGGAACTTGATTTGGTGCATGAGGTTGAGAGATACTGATTAAAAATAGTTGGACTCAACACACTGCTCGGGTTCTGGAACCATACACCTGGAGAGGGGTGAGAACTTGAACACCATGTACAAACATAAGGGCGTCCATATGTGCACTTGACACTAAGATGCCCTTGGGTGACAAGTCGATGATTGATTTTTTAACATGTCATCAGACCTGCGGCCAAATGTCTTGGACACTCAGGTGAAGAGAGGTGCAGAGCTGTCAACTGACCACCACCTGGTGGTGAGTTGGATCTGATGCAGGGAAGGACACCATTCCAATCCGGCAGGCACAAACGTATAGTGAAGGTGTGTTGGGAATGTGTGACAGAGGATCATGTCAGAGAGGTCTTTAACTCCCACCTCCGGAGGAACTTCAACCACATTCTGAGACATGGAGTCCGAATGGGCCATGTTCCCCACCTCCATTACTGAAGTGGCTGCTCAGAGCTGTGGTCATAAAGTTGTCAGTGCTTCTCATGGTGGCAACCTCCAAACCAAATGGTGGACACCAGAGGTAAGGTGGGCCATCAGGCTGAAGAGTCCTACCAAGCTTGGGTAGCTTGTGGGACTCCTGAAGCAGCTGAGTTGTACCGGCAGGCCAATTGGAGTGCAGCTGGAGTGGTTGCTGAGGCAAAAACTCGGGTGTGGGAGGAGTTTGGTGAGACTATGGAGCAAGACTTCTGGTTTGAAGAGATTTTGGTAAACCATCCGGTGATTCAGGAGGGGAAAGCAGCTCCCTGTTCACACTTTGTATGGTATGGAAGGTGAGCTACTGACCTCAACTGAAGATATTGTCTGACGTTGATAGGAATACTTTGAGGATCTCCTGAATCCCACTGACATGTCATCTATAGTAGAAGCAGAGCCTGAGGGTGAGGGGGTGACTAGCCCATCACTGGGGGTGAGGTTGCAGAAGTTGTTAAAAAACTCTTCTGTGGCAGGTCCCCGGGTGTGGATGAGATTCGCCCCGAGTACCTCAAGGCTGTGGATGTTGTAGGGCTGTCCTGGTTGACATGTCTTTGCAATGTCACATGGACTTTGGAGTCAGTAACTTTGGCATGGCAAACTGGGGTAGTGGTTCTCCTCTGTTATCCTTGTGTTTGCCTGTCATTGCTGATGTTCACGTCTGGACTAAACTGTGCTAAACTGTGCTTAGCCTGTTGCAGATGCTCCATTTATTTTGTTGAAGTTTTCTTTAATTTGTGTGTTTTCTATAACTCTTTAGTTGTCTTTTTAGGATTTAAGTTGCCTTCTTAATGTTAGTTGAGAAAGTTTTCGTCCTTCGTCGCAGGTGAATTACTAGTTAGTTTTCTTCGGGACAGTGTAATCACAGTGGATCATCATCATCATCATCATCATCGTTGTTTGCGCTCTTTATTTATTGTCTTTCTTTTTTAACTGCTCAAGTTGCCTTCTCAACAATGCCGGTTGAGAAAGTTTTTGGTGTCCTTGTTGCTGTCGTAATATGAAACTAGTTAAGCAGGGAGGAGTTACAGAGTGTGATGTCACAGGTAGGAATGATTTGATGTGGCGTTCTGTGGAGCATCATGGTGGAACGAGTCTGCTGCTAACGTGCTCCTGTGTTTGTCCAGCACATCATGGAGAAGCTGTGAAGGACTGTCCAGTATTGTCCTTAACTTGGACAGCTTTCTGCTAATACATTTATTAAGATTTGTTTTTTTGTGAACATTTCCTATAGAAATGTTTATAATTAAGTTCATAAATTCAGTTTGAGAAAAGATCTTTATTATAATCCCAAAAGAGGCACTTTAAGTTGATCATTATTTTTATGTGCACAAATCTTTATTCATGAGGTAAATATTTCATTGTTAACAAGTTTTAATGTATTTTTTATACTTTTTTAATCTCCAAGTTGAAAACAGACCACTATAGATGATCAATGTTTTGCACAGTTTTACAATTTGGTAAGATCTTTAAAAACAGATAGCTAGCCTGCAGAGCCAGTTAACGTCTTTTACATCACAGCGAAAGTCACATGAGTAAAATCAGGGAACAGTTAACAAGAAAAACTGTAAATCAAAGACAGCAAATGCAGAGGAGCTGAGACTGACAAAGGGAGGCACATTGATAAGCCTTAGTGCTGCTTTTGTTGTGGAGAAGGACATATTGCCTCTTCTTGCACTAATGCTGCAAATCCTGCACTAGTAAGAGAAAAAAGAAACAGTTGGAGGAAAAACTGTGTGTATGTGAAAGCAAAGGCTCTCCTAGTGACTCCAACCCACCTTTAAACCAGGTTCAGTCTGTTGTGGGACAAACAGGGGCTGAAGCAAGTGTGCATTATCCCTCAGATGTAGGTGGTCACAGTGAAGCTCAGCATGTATGAATCTAGAGAATTATAGCTGCAAGAATCCGATTTGTGATATGTGACCAAGAGCACAGATCAAGTAATCATTAAAGGTAACTCTGTACTTGACACGGGCTCCTGCTGAAGCTCTTGCTGCATCGTCTGCTGCTGGACATACCAGCTAAGGAGAAGAGGATAAGTTTGGGGGACTACCTGCCGTTTCTCATTTACTCTCATTGAGGAAGAGCTGACCAGTACCTGAGCATGGGGTGAGGCCACTGCCTGCTTTAGGAGTCGACCTTCCAGATCTCCCACTCCTGCTCCAAGAGCTAGGCAGTCTTGAACTTATCAATAACATCCTGTACAGGAGACATCGGGTCTCAAACATCCTGCCAACTTGTGTTGCCAGAAGAGCTCAGAGAGCCTGTTTTTGAGAGCATTATTTGTTTGTTGTACCTTTCGTATATAGTTTTATATTAATCTTTTATTATGACCATTTTTAATATACTGTACTTTGATCAAAATGTTATTTTGTTTGTCTGTCATTGCTGATGTTCACCCCTGAGCTCCTCAGCTTCTGATATTGGTCCATAGATGCTTCTTGCTTTTATAAGTGTACTGTTGCGGGGGTTACATATAATTCCACCTTTTGAATTGTCTAGTGTAAAGAAAAGCATCAAAATGTAGTCAGTTTTTTATCTGTAAAATATAAGAAATGTCTGCGGTTATGGTGCAATCAGATTGCGTACAAAGTGATCAGTTTAAAGCGTACAGTCTAATAATTCATTTAATGTGTGTCCTTAAATATTTCAGTGGCCGGTCTCATCACATTCAGTGTAAGAATCTCACAGTAATAGTATAAAGAGAAAGTGTCAATGTGTCACTTCTCAAATGCCAATGAACCAGAAGCTGGTATTATATCATTTGTCTGACACTAACTGACAGTTTAACTACACCTCTGCCCATGTCGCTACATATCCCCTTAGCGTGGCTGATGTGTGGACTGCTGTAGCTGTAACTCAGGCAGGTCCAGTCCGGCTGACTGGCAGTATTTCTCTGACTCCCACCATGCAGTGATGGCTTCATTAAGCAGAAACTGCTTGACAGTGTTAGCCTACGGCGCTTAGTGCTAATCAAGTGGCTGACCTTGGGATCCTGGACAGTGGACTGCACTCTGCTGGTGGGTGTGTGTGTGTGTGTGTGTGTCTGTGTGTGTGTGTGTGTGTGTGTTGAGCTACTGAAGAAGCTGGCACATGTGTTGGCGCTGAGGTAAATAAAAGTTGCCAAGATGGCTGTGAAAGCCAGATAGCATCCATATGGTCCCCTGAGACCACTGCATGAACAATACAATAAGGATAAAGTCGCTCTTTTCATCCATGAATTAATCTATAGAAGATCGTTCTTTACCTTTTACATTTTCCTCTAAACAAATCGGCTTTTTAAATGTTATCATTCGTACTTTATCCCAGTATTTTAGTATTGAGCAGATACATTATTCACAATACTTAGCCATTCAGTCTGTGTCCCTGTAGTGTAGTGGTTTACAGTTTTACCTTACAAACGAAAGGTCCCTGGTTTAAATCCAGGTGGGGACACAAGCCCCTCTCACCATGGAGGGTTTCATCAGGAAGGGTATCCGGTGTAAAACCTCAGCCAAAGGTGGCTCAATCTGTGTTGACCCCTTGGGGACAAAATAAGGGAGCAACTGAAAGTACAGTTTACTATAAGGATTCAATGTGTGGGCATTTATTGAACAGCCTTTAAACACAACATTTATCTTCCTCATGCTTTAAATATTCTCTGAAGCTGTACAGTTTGATCTTTACACTGTAAAGCTCACATTTCTGAGTGTTTGAGTCTCTCCCTTTTATGCACATTACTCAGTTGTGCACATTCAGTTCAAACTATTTTAGTTCAGTTCATTTCATTTTCATTAATGTGTCAGTTTGCAGTAGCATCATTTAAAGGCACTTAATATTGTAGGGTCTTTAAACATAATATTAATCCAGAACAAGAACAATTCAGTCCAATTCCATGAGATAACCCTCATGTAAAACTCATAAAAAATGACTTAAACTTAACTGATTCATGTCAGGAAAGATGATTTTGACTTTAATAAAGTTGCCAAAGAACTTTATAATGGAAAGCTAAATAAGACAGAAGCACACGTGGAGCTAAGACAAAGAGGTCCTAACATCAATGAGCAGCTGAATGATCTGAGTAATGTGAGCCAGCTGCTTTGATAATCTTCCAAAACCAGTGACCACTTTAATTAGAAGTTTGTTTTTTCCCTCTCATCCATCATCTTCAAAAATAGATTAATCAAATTAAGAATGCAATAAACTATCTACAAGTAAATAAATTGCTACTTTTTACTGCATGAAATGTGCATTTAAGCCTTGCATTTCTGTACAGTGTCTAATTTATGTATGGAACATGATTCCATTTAGTAATTCTACATTTTTAAAGCTGATTAGCTTGATTGGCAGTGGGTCTCTCCATCCCACTAACAAAAGGGGCTTCCTGCTGTGGGACTCGCCTGCTTCATGCTGGGTTGCTTTGAACAGCTTCCTGGAAACTGGAGCTTATCCAGGAACAACTTGGAACTGATTTGTACAGTTAAGGGAAAGTGGTGCTGGTTACGATTTTTAACAAGACAAAAATGAAACAAGACTAAATCTTTTTTTAATGTGAGAAAATCTGGAGTAATGGAGTACTGTTACTAAAAAGAATTAAGGTGACTCCATGAACATTCTGGGTTAAGCACACATTGGTGGACATACAGTAGGTGGCACTGTCATTGTGAGAATCACGCAGCTTTGGATCAGGTGGTAGAGGATGTTTCCCACAACCTACTTGGTTGATGGTTCAATCATCAGGCGCCCCCACATGCTGAAGTGTTTTTGGGCAAAACACTTAACCTGATGTACAGTAGCTACGTTGCAACAAGAGCCATATGTTTATAATCTTCAGTGCACAAGTGCCATGCCAGAGCACATTCACACTACGCTCCACCCACCACCATTAAATCACATGCACATCACCCTGGCTTCTTTACACTAACCGTGCATGTTATGACACAGTTTGTGCACGGTGGTAAGTTTGTTGTGAGCATGTGAACTTTCTCCCTGGAAACCCTGCTTGGCTCTGTAAAATGAGCCGCAGGATATGTTGTTTGAGTGTTGTGTGAGTGTGAATACGTGTGTTTTTGACAGCGTCCAGCCGCAGGGCTTTAAGGCATGCTCGCCTCAGCTCCATTAGGGTCTCCTCTTTACTTTAACAATTCTAAACCTGATCATTGTGAGCTACAGATTTATATATTACAAGTACTATTTCCATCCTCTCTGAAACTTCAACACCTGGGTGTTTGGGCCACACAGGTGTTGATTAATGTTTAGACCTCACCTGGTTTTTAGATAATGCTGCATTATTGTTTTATTTATTCATTTATTCATTCAGTCACACATTCATTAATTTTGTGATTGCACTATTGCTGAAGAGCTGAATAGTATTCATCTTACCAATAGTTCATACTAGCAGTCACTGATGAGTGTACTTATACACTCATCAGTGACTGCTAGTATTCCATCTACACATTCAAATTACCTGCAGCGACCACTAATTCCTAAAGAAGTAAATCAAAATTGATTAAAATAGAAATTCATTTACAGGACTAATGATATATATATATGATATATATAATGTAAGCATATATATACTGTATATATGTAAGTGCATGCCATTGTGCAGTATACGTTACAGTATCTCTGCTTGACCTTATAGGTTGGTTTAAAGCCAGCTGGTACAAAGAAACCTTGGTCATGTCAAACTCACTTCATAGGACATACAAAGATTGTCTTTGATATATTAATGTTCCACTCACTGCTACATAGACACACACACACACACACTAACAGAAAAATACACACACATCATCATCATCGTCATCATCATCGTCACTTTCAAACCTCCCTGGTTGGTTTTCTCCTCGGTCCCTAATGTTTGTCAGTCTTTAGGGCCACTGATGTGGAAAATTGACTTTATTTTTATGGTGTGACATTTCCTTTGTTCCTCCTTCCAATGTAAGGCCATTACAACATGTGGGGAGGAGGAACAAAGGAAGTCACTTGCACTGACTTTGATTTTTGGGGTGAGTTTGAAAAGAGCCCTTGAAGGCTTGGCGACACCAACTGTTGTTACATCTTTTTTTTTCCTCAACAAATTACACAATTTATGCTAAAGATTTTCAACGTAAGCATTTCATTTCACAAGATCAGAATTTTGGAGCAGTGCATACACACACTTTTCAAAGAGATAAGCCTCAAAGCTCAGGCAGAATATGGAACCCAAACACATAATGGTGACTTTAATACTCAAAATTTTTTAGTTAAGCTTATGGATAAGTGGAACAGTGATATCAGTAGTGTGGTGGTGTCTGCAAGAATATTTTTATTTATTTATTTATTTTGATTTTTTTAAAAACTCAGGACGTGCTAATGCCTACTGGGGAGAATAGAGGAGGTTAGCATTTAAACTTTTTAGTAACTTAACCAAGTGATAGCAGGTGTGCTGCCTCTTAGAACCAGCCTCTTACAATCTACTTGTCTCCTACACAAAACCGGGACAATAAATTAAGGAACGGGAAGACTGGTTGGGGTGGTCTAAACCCACCATCATAAGACTGGAGACCAACAGGGTCACCACCAGAAATACTTTGCTCTTGTGCCTTTTATAAGAACTTAGACTGACATCTGTAAGCATCTTCAAAAAGGTCAAACCTTTTATCCCTGTATGTACTGTTCCTTACAGTCTCTATAGCTGTGGTACCTCTAGCAGTGTTATTAAGAGAGAGCAGGGCAGAGAGACTAGGACGCACCAACAGGGAGTGATGGGACAAATGGACAACACTCACTGGGGTGGGTCTAAGTTGTTACATTTTCAGTACCTTTTATATGGTGAAGATCCAAGAATTTCCCACCTCTAAACACTGACTGGGATTTTGGAGGAAGGACTAAAGGGGTCAGTGTGTACTTCCAAAGAAGTTCCTGAACCAAGATACACAATAAACTGTTCCAATCCCCAAATCAAAGTAAGGACCCACTTTTAGCTTATTGTATAGTTCAAGTTCAGTATTGATGATCCAAGAGATGTTGCTGATCAGTCCATCCATAGAGAAGTATACAGTAAGGTTGAAATAGTGTTTCTCTTTTGGATGCTGTGAAACGCCGGATAGCAGAGGAGTGAACAGAATATTGGTGAGGTGTGGGGTCTGCAACAATGCTACTGATCTCCTCTGCAGTCTTTATAATCCACTGGATTCCTCATGTCTCTTTAGGCGTAATTCCAATGGGCTGCTGCTGCTGGGACCTGGTTCTCACAGGAGCCCGAAGTGCCACAGTCATTCCAGCACGCCTCATCTGTTTGCTCTTTGTGCTGCTTCCAGTGGTGATGAGTGCCACAGTCACAATGAACAGAGGCAGACCCAAATCCAGACAGACACAGGAGTAAAAGTTCAGATGGTTGACTAAGCTCAAAGCAGTGTCATGTTCCAAACACAGGGTCCTGAGGTGGGTCCAAAAACGTCCAGGGGAACTTTGTTGTCCAGAGTTATGGGTCCAGGTTCATAGAGTCTGAGAGTGGGTCAGGCGCTATATCTCTAGAGCAGGGGTGCCCATGCTTTTTCAGCTTGTGAGCTACTTACAGAATGAGTCAGAATAAATCAAAATGATCTACTTAGTATAAAAATTGAAAATATATATTTATTTATAAAAGTGTTGAAGTTCATTCATTCTCTTATTCAGTTCAGGGTCACTGGAGCCCATCCCTGCTGTCATCAGGTGTAGGGCAGGGTATACCCTGGATAGGTTGTCAGTCTGTCACAGAGAGACAAACAACCATTCACACCTATGGTCATTTTAGAATTGCCAATTAACCTAACCCCCTTTGGACTGTGGAAGGAAGCCAGAGGACCCCGAGAAAACCCACACAAGCACAGGGAGACTATGCAAACTCCACATAGAAGGGACTAAGGTAGCTGGCTGCTGGATTTGAACCTGTACCCTCTTGCTGTGAGGCAACAGTGCTAACCACCATGCTGCCTGTTGAGAAGTCCTTACATAAAGTATATGTTGGTGTACCTTGCATAACTGCATGAACCCTGCTTCAACAAATACCTCTTTTATCATCTCTCTGCCTTAAAAGAACTTGCTTTGGTGGCTGCCGTCCCTCTCTGGTCAGCTGTCAGAAAAAGAACTGCTGTCTGGACAACTGGGATTTTAGTTTCTTCACCTTTCTCTTTCCAAGCTCGCTTTCTGGCGGGAAGTCAATGTTGTTTTTTATAAAAAGTCGGAAAATGCTGCTCCACATGTCCCTTCTTTGGAATTGCAACGGTAGACTAGCAGTTGAGGCAAATGCACTTTAAATATAACATTGTGAAAAAAGTCCTCCTCCCATTCCGTATAGAAGTGGTACGTTTTTGGCTTCTTACTCGGTCCAGCCTCCTCATTCATTATATACCCTTTCTTAAGTTTAATAGAAATAACTTGGAGGCTAACTAGGCCACTCGGTAGCTTGCTAGAGATTTGTAGCCTCTGACATGGTGACCCGTGTGTAAGAAAAGATCAGGTGTCAGACTGGCTGCACGGTATGCCAGTCAGGTGACAAATTTAACAGTGAGGATGATGATAGGCTGACGGCTATTTTTTATGGTGTGCGATCTACCCACAGTACCTTTGCGATCGACTGGTAGATCACAATCGTGCATAAAACAAGATAGCAAAGAACATAAGACTTGATGAGGCTTGGCTTACTACACTTAATGCAGCGGAGCGTGGAGGGAACTGCTTGGATTAGATACTCAGATGATGAGGAATGGGAAACAGGTGTGCAGTCACTCTCCACCCCAGACACGCCCACAGCAGATGGGTTACTGCCCACACCCCACCCACACAGGGAGAGAAAGAAAGAGCCACAAGAGCAGAGAAACAGATAGAAAAAGGCAGGTCTGAACCTGGAGGACAGGGGACACTGACAGCATTGCCTGGGTTGTCTCAGACAATTTGAAACAAGAAACCAACAAGCACAATGTTCATGAGTGGCTGCTGTACCCAGCACGCCACCAGACCAGCCACCACCATTCATCTGATATGCACTGAACCCAACCGGTCTTTCCAGACCCAAATGATCTTTAACAGCAGTTCTGCTCCTGCCCCAAAATGGTTGGCATCATGGCTGGAACACATCTGGTTTTCTTAAATCTGTGAAATAAAGAAACTGCCTTTTAAACTCGTAAACAGGGAGATGCTGAGAGCAAAGTGGTATGGACCTTTGCTGCGTGTCATGTCCTCACATTAGATTTGTAAGGAAGATGTTGCTTTCTCCTGTATGTTAGCACATCTGCAAGTGGCTTCTCTACAGTAAAAATTAATATATGACTCCCAGAAAAGGTTCCAAATATTAAACTGCTTAAATGATTTTTTGACTAAAAGGAAACCCACGCACTCTCTAGATGGCAGTAAAAATAAAGATACACTCAGATGTTCAGCAATAATTCTTTGTAATAAGTTGATGACTGCAGAATAATATTTTACTTACTATGTTTTCCACTTCAGTCAACATTTTAGTGCATTTCCCAAATGAAATCAACAAACTCACGCTGGCCAGTAAATGAAACAAGTGAACTGAGAGTGAAAATGGACAAACAGCACAAAACGTTAAAGCTAATGAACAAATAAGAAAATGTAGTATTACTGTTGTGCAGATCCAGAATGAAAATATAGCTGAAAAATTGCATAATAAAGAAATACATATGCTTCTATAAAATTACGTATGTGTTACTAATATATTTACCATCTATCTGAACCATGAAAAAAGAAAGAGAGTGAGAGAGAAAAGAAATACAGAGCAAGCAATTAAGTAAGGGATTTTGCAGATAGTGATAAAAAATGATAAATCTGGTAATTTTATGTAGTAATTTATTAGATATAATTCTGTGCTCTTCTGAGCTTTATCAGTGTTTAAAGCTATCCTGTCCAAAGGAATCTTTGTCAGCGGTGAGAGGCACTGGGACAGGTGCCACATAAATGGGTCCATATGCTTCCAGTGTGTTTTGAACAGACCCGCTGTATCTTGAATAACTAAGAAGTATAACACTACATGTGGAAAGCAGGATCGGTGTGATTTCAGTGACTGCTATGGTGATTCATGCTTTATTGAGCGAACAGCTGTATAGGCTGTAAGCCTATAATAAAAGAAGCACTAACACTGACACATTTGTATCTGCAAATGTATGTGCTCTGAGACAGACAGCTGAAGGAAGAATAAGGACTTCAGAACATTCTGTCAGTGCGAACTGGAGATCATGCACATGTTCTTTTTATTTCCATTTTCCTTCTTTAATTCAGCTCATGTGAAACCTCTAATGACTGACTCGATTGACTAGCAATGGAGAGAGAGGAGGACGGCAGGTATATACCATGAAAACCATTGTGTTCAGAAAGAATCAATCAGTGCCTTTCAGTGTAATTCGATTCCATTCACAAAGGACTGGGAAGCAACTTTAAATTGGAAATGCCACTTGACTTCAAGTGGGGGAGAAAGAGTGGAGGAAGAGAAGGACTGAACCTATTGGGCTTTGTTAAGGTATCTCTCTTTCAGCATAGTGTGGTTACACAGACTGCTCTTTCAACTGAGCCCTCTCAAGAATCAGTAATCTGTGTGTGTGTGTGTGTGTGTGCGTGTGCGTGTGTGTGTGTGTGTTTGCACTTGGAGGATTCCACTTTAGAATTTCTTTCCACTTTATTGTGTGTGTTTTGTTTTGGGGTTTTTTTGTATACAGTTTGGTCCATAAGTTTTGGAAAATGACACAACTTTTGTGACTTTGCCTCTGTACATGACCACAGTAGATTTTAAACCAAACAATCAAGACGTGACAGAAGTGCAGATTTTCAGCTTTAATTCAAGGGCTTTGACACAAGAATGTCATTACCGGGTCAGTAGTTACAGACATTTTTCTATTGAGTCGTCCATTTTCAGAGACTGATGAGTAATGGGACAAACTAACATCAATGTAATATGAATACTTGGTTAAAATCCCTTACAGTCAATGACTGCATGAAGACTAGAACCCACAGACATCACCAAATGCTGTGTTTTCTCCCTTGAGATGCCAGGCCTTTACTGCCATCTTCAGTTGCTCCTTGTTTGTGAGTCTCTGCCTTCAGTTGCTGCTTGTTTGTGGGTCTCTGCCTTCAGTTGCTGCCTCTTTGTGGGTCTCTGCCTTCAGTTGCTCCTTGTTTGTGGGTCTCTGCCTTCAGTCGCTGCTTGTTTGTTTCTCCCTTGAGATGCCAGGCCTTTACTGCCATCTTCAGTTGCTCCTTGTTTGTGGGTCTCTGCCTTCAGTTGCTGCTTGTTTGTGGGTCTCTGCCTTCAGTTACTGCTTGTTTGTGAGTCTCTGCCTTCAGTCGCTGCCTCTTTGTGGGTCTCTGCCTTCAGTTGCTGCCTCATTGTGGGTCTCTGCCT
>VUQH01040946.1:7663-18607 GCA_015106775.1 Etroplus canarensis
GTTATGAGGTTTGTGTGGAGGAACTTGACTGGCCCACAGAGAGCCCTGACCTCAACGCCAACATTTTTGGAACGAACTAGAATGGAGCTAGCCAGGCCCTCTGGTCTGAGCTCACAAATGTTCTTCTGGGTGAATGGGCAAAAATTCCCACAGACAAGCCTTTCCAGAAGAGTGGAAGCTGCAAAATTTTAAATAATGAGATAAGTGTATGTGCAAGTAATTCCTTTGAGTCAAAACATGGGCTTAAGATTGCTTTAAACTCTGTTTCAGACAGTTTTGTTGTACTTTTGGATCTGTATATGTATCAAACACATAACTTTGGCTGAGAGAACAGAAGCCCTGCCCACCTGCTGCTCAAACTTCCATTTACAAAAGTCAGCCAATTAGAAGAAAGTTGGCTTAAAGAGGGAGGAGCTAAAACAGCTAGTTTCAGACAGCTGCAATAAGAGGCTGCGTCAGGGCCCAGAAAAAGATAACCATTTTGAGAATAATCTTGATAGTTAAAGAATGAAATATACATTTTGTGGTTATAATACATATATGACTTTGTAAAAAAAAAAAAAAAGGGATAGGACCTAAAACGGCTCATTTCAGACAGCTGAACCAGGAGGCTACAATAAAAGGTAGTAAAGATAAATAAGGATTACTTTGAACTCTAAACCATGCAAAGCTACTGCTGCAGAGTCCAAGAATGAAAATATGGAGCTGGAAATGAGCAGAAAAGATCTCCTATGTTAGTGTTAGCTGTTTGTTTTTTTTTTACTGTTTCAGCTGTGTGACTTTTTTTTTAAAAAATCCCTTCTTTATGTTTCTGCTGTTCTGTTTCCGCCTTATTTCTGGTGTCTGCCTCTGTTTTTTGTGTACAGTCTGTGTCTCTATTGTCTGTCTCCTGTGTTGCTTCCAGCAGCCAATCAGGAGAAAGTCCCCTAAAGGGGGAGGTGCTAAAATAACTTGTTTCAGACAGTTGATGAACAAAGGGATGTACCAAGGCTCAGTACAAGATAAGAAAAGCTCCTTTGGCTGCGCTCTTGTATTTCCCCGAGGGGTCGTCACAGCGGATGAATCTGCACTGGTAATTTGGCTCACATTTTAAACTGGATGCCCTTCCTGACACAACCCTCCCATTGTGGGAGGGGCTTGTGTCTCCACCTGAGCTCAGTACCAGATAAATGAAGATTATTTTGAAGTGTGAATCATTCAGAGCTACTCCGCTGGAGTCCAAGCATAAAGATGCGGAGCTGGAAATGAGCATAACTGAACCTCTTCCAGTGAGACACTATTTAGGTTTCTTGATCTGGAGATCAAAGGGTGTGAAACCAGCTCAGCACACGGTCAGATTGTGGACAAGTGGTTGTAAGATGAGCAATGTAGATTTGTGGTGATTAAATAATTGGTATTTAGCCAGAGGTTTAATCAAATGATTTTATGTGACCTAGTGTTTATAATTTGCATCCTGCATTATGAATATTGATCATGGTTCTGATGTTATCTGAATGAAAATGCAGCAGCTTGAATCTTCATTTCCTGAAAACTGTTCCAAGAAACTGAACACAGCCATCTGCTCTCTGCCACAACCCCCCAGCAACAACACACGACAGCCTATCAGGAGGCACTGCAGACCAGAGGGGGGAGGGGGGGCGGGAGGTCCTGGTGGTGCCTCCTGGTGGTTGTGGTCAGCAATGCAGCAGTTTTCGATAAAACCAACATGTCATCTCACTGTTAGCAAGCTTTGGAGGAATATATAAGAATTCAGTTTTTCTTTCAGCACAACAGAATGATTCTGCAGGAGCAGGAGGGTTTTTAATCAGGATTTAGTTTATGCTGTTAAAGCAGACCTCTTTCCTTTGATTTTCTGTCACATATATACAACGACAGAAGCTCATACTAAACAAGACCAGATAAAGTCAGTGTGTGTAGAACTGACTGAGTAATCAGACTGCTGTTAACACTCAGTTCCAGACAGTTTTTTCTACTCTTGTCTCTGTATGATGTCAAATACAGTGATCTTCCTGATATCATCATCACGGAGTAAAGAAGCTCCACCCACCTGATGTCCAAATTTTCTGTTCACGAGGGACAGCCAATCAGAAAGAAGTTGACTAAAAGGGAGAGGAGCTAAAACAACTTGTTTCAAACAGAGCTGCACCAAGGCTCTGTATAAGGATTATTTTGAACTGTGAATCACCCAAGGCTACTCTAGTAGAGTAAAAATAAGGAGCTGGAAATGAGCAGAGCAGAGCAGATTTAGGCAAAGTTAACCTTTTTGGAGAAATGAAGACAAACAGAAGGAAAATCCAATTAGAAATGTCCATTTGCAGCTGACATGTAATAACACAGTGGGTTCACTGATCTGAAAGGGGGCCTTAAAGAGACCAGAGCTAAAATGGTCTTAGACAGAAGCCAAACTGTGGAGCTAAAGCAGTGTAAGATAAATAAGGAACTGTAAAGATTTTCCATAGAGTGCCTCCGAACATGAGATTGCATTTTTTTGCACCGGTCAGTGGGTTTTGGCTAGACCTGAAATAAGGTCTGAGGTTAACACAAGCTTGAGACATTTTTGTTGTACAATATAAACCAGGATGTCAGTGATGTAGCAGATCATCCGGCTCATGATCCAACACAATTCACAGGTTAATGTAATGTGCGAAGCACAGAAAGAAAACTCAAGCCTGAATCAGATAAGTGGAAGAAAATGAATGAATGTATATAGCTATATGTTTGGCCTTTGAAGTCAACAAAAGAGAAAGACTTATTAGTCTAGTTTTCATCATAAGAGCATGTTCACCACTGAGCATGTTGAAGCTACAACAGCTAGTGTATATAGTTGGCTGTGTGGGTTTAGCTTGAGAAGACAAGTTAAATCAGCACTATGAATAGTACAGTGATCTGGAATATACTAATTGCTACATTAACATTAACTTGATATCCTCAGCACATGATACCTTTATATTATTTCACCATTTTTATACATGTGGGCATGTTGATGGGACCTAAGCTGACTTTTGGACGTTCGAACTGCTGTGTGGAAAGCAGGAGTCATGCTGCTGCATTTAAACCACGTGAACATCTGAGACATGCTGGTTCAGAGGACGCCGCTGCAGGCGTCAGCTGCTCAGCACTAAATCATCCTCACTCACCGGTGGGGGAGGTGCTGTCAGCGGGGCTTCGATGACGTGGATGATCCCGTTTACGGCAGGAATGTCCCACTCCAGCAGCAGCCGCTTGTTCACCAGTTTAGAGCTCTGAGGGGATTAAAAAAAAAAATGAACAATAAAAGTCAGTGTTGGGTGTAACCAGGGTTTTCTTGGCTTAAAATGGTCCTTTGGTGGGTGACTAAGAATGCAAGCATGGTTGGTCTGCATACAGTAAAGACAAGGAGTCTGTGTTACCGAAAGTCAGTAGAAAACTCTGTGCATTCTCCTGCCTATTTCATGAACAATGCGAATGTCAGAATGTAACCTTGATTTTTCTTTGGCTCTGGTTTAGACTTCTTTAGTGAGTGCCATAAATTTCTCCATTCAGGAGAAACATTATTTGTTTATTACTCATGAAATCAAACCTTCAAGCCAACAAAGGCTCTTCGGGGATTTTAATGTAACTCGTTAATATAGGAAAACAAGATAAAATATTTTTTTGGCAAGTGAATGCATTACATCTCCACGGTAATACATTAAAGTGCTTGGATTACTTTTTGTAACATGTAACATGTTTGTTTTTTCATTTAGTAACTTTTTCAACTAAGCAATCCCTTTCTGTTAATCACGTTGCAGTGTTTGTTCCTTGGCATGCAGCTGAATACTAGTGGAACATATCTAACCCCACAGATGTGCCAGTATGTTTGCTGAGGTGAGCTAGCGTGATGGCAGAGAGGACGACCTTTACCCTGTGTAAATATTCACGTGATTTTGTGTCGAGGTGACTGTAAGGGTCTGTCAGCTTCTATGACTTCACAATCTGAAGAGGCACAGCTTCACAACACCTTTTAGCTTTGTTTTAGAGAAATTAACGGGCTGGTTGCTGGTTATGTGGTGGGGGAGATTCTATCAATATTAAAGGAGGCACTGAGGCAGTTTTGGTCAACATCACTTCTTCAGAAAACTTACACGAGACGATAGTGATATTTAAACATTGAATGAAGTGTTCATGCTGTTATGTGTGGTGTTTATGTGAGGGAGTGCTGTTAGAGGTGAGGAATACTAGCAGAATGTCATATAAACACAATTTGCTGACATTTCTTCAGCTGAATTTATGAAAAATGAAAAAGATAATAAGGTTTGGCAGGCATAAAATAGTATTTTTGCACCAAAAAGGTGATTCTGAAAGAGCCATCAGCTGGAAGCTTGGCGTATCTCAGCATGGTGTGCAGTGTGTCTTTAAAAAAAGACTGGAGGAAACTGAACAAGTGGGGAACTAAAGAAGAAGTGGCGGGCCTAAAAACTATCTACAACAGTTGAACAGTATCTGAAAATCATGTCAGGAAATCCACCAAGGACCTGACACAGGACCTGACAGATGCATCTGGCTCTTCAGCTGATCATCTACTGTTTGCTAAAGCCTCATCAGAATCGTTCTCAGGAGAAGAGTGGCTGTCAAGAAGCCATTTTTAAGAAAGGGAAATAGGGAAGCTGAGGTACGCCAGATTGCACAAGAACTGGACTTAAAATCAGTGGCAACAGGTCTTTTGGAGTGATGAATCCAAAATGAGAAAATTTTGGCTCAAATCATCCTCAATATGTCTGGAAGTGGTCAGGACAGAGGTTCAACAGTGCGTGTCTACAGCCATCTGTAAAACACGGTGGTTTTGGTTGGGCATTTCAGCCAGTGGTGCTGGGGATCTTGTCAAAATTGATGGAATTATGAATGCAGAAAAGTACCATCAGATTTTGATCTACCTAGCAATACAAATTGGGAAGAGTGTGACTGGCAAACGCTTCTTTTTTTAGCATGACAATGATCCCAAACACACTGCCTATATAGTAAAAGTCTACCTGGAGAGAACAACACACAGTGGAACACTATGAGTAATGAAATCACCTCACCAGAGCCTGAACCTCATCATTACTGAGGCAGTGTGGGATCATACTGACAGAGAATTGAACAAAAATCAGCCAGCATCAAAGAAGAGCTTTGAAATGTCCTTCATGAAGCCTGGAGAACTATTCATGAAGACAACTTAAAGAAAGCAGAAGAAAGCTTGCCTAAGAGAGTTCAGGCTATGTTGAAGAGTAAAAGTAGTCCTACCAAATATTGACTTTCAAGCTGGTTAGAATTGTTCAAACTGTTTTTGATTTATGTACTGTATTTCCATTTATTTTTGCACGTTTCAGAAAAATCATTGCCACCATTTCCCATTTTCCTTGAAAAATCCAAAGAAATGAGGGGTGGCTTAAGACTTTTTCGCAGTACTGTAACTCATTATAGTACTTTTGTGTCAACAAAAATAAACACCCCTTTGCATTTAGCTTGCACACGTTGGTTATATGTCCAGAGAGTGGGTAGCCTGCTGTAAATTTACCTCATTGCACAGTGAGTTCATAGCGGTTGCATCTCCTCCATTGCATAACCGGTAGCCAGATGTTAATTTCAGTCATAGCACCATTCTGTTAGTGCCTTCTGCCTCTCAACCACTGTTTGTGGAGCTGTGCTTACATACAATTTCCCCCGTGGGATTAATAAAGTATTCTGATTCTTAGCTGGTTGTGCTTCTTCAAAATGCAAAGTACAGCTCTCTCCATCTCATTAGCAGATCTGTCTGATATAAACTGTAGGACTGGATGTTCCAAAGACAGGCTACTGTTTGTTCCAAAGAGTCAGAAGGAGACACAAACACAAAAACAACGCCTGGGATTTCCTTTTTTCTTTTCACAAAACAAAAGGTGTATTTAACAGTAATGGGTTAAATAACTCCATTCATTTATCTGTATCTGGGTCCGGGTTGCGGGGGCAGCAGTCTAAGCAGAGACATTCAGACCTCCCTTTCCTCAGCCACCTCCTCCAGCTCTTCTGGGGAAACATCAATGCATTCCCAAGCCAGCAGAGAGATATAATCCTTCAGCACGTCCTGGGTCTACCCTGGGCCTTCTCCCAGTTGAACCTGACTGAAACACCTTAAATGGGAGTGTCCAGGAGGCATCCTTGTCAGATGCTAGAACCATCTCAACTGGCTCCTTTCCATGTGAATGAGTAGCGGCTTTATAGCTAAATAACTGATTACCTGAATTGGAAATATGATGCACTACAACAAAAACAAGAAATGCGAGTACTCTCGCGCTTTACTTTGTTATAAACACTGCAATAAGGAAAAGTCAGTCCACCCAGGCTACACATCCTCTGAACAACACAACAAACATGTGTGAGCTAAATTCAAACACTGATATGTTACTTTTCTCAGTAGGTAACACTGTCACAGAACATGAATCAAATGGTTCAGTGGTTAGCACTGTTGCCTCACAGGAAGAACAGGGTCCTGGGTTCAAACCCAGTCACGTGGAGTTTGCATGCTGTCTCTGAGTTGGCATGGTTTCTCTTGCTACTGAAAAACATGGTAGATTAATGATGCAAAGGACAGTTTTGCAAAAGAGATTCTTAAGCAGTTCAATTCCTGGATTAATAAAGATTTAAAAAACTGGAATAATTTGATATACAGTACTCCGTGTGTGTGTCCTGACCTCATTGTTGCCATGGGTAACAGTCAGGTTGAATCCGAGCCTCGATACTATAGCTGCCTGGTGCTTCAGATCCTTATATGGTCGTATACTGTGATTGGCTGAGATGTGATACTCAAGATCTCTTCCAGACAAAGTCTAAACACAAAGAGAACGGAAATAGATGAGAGTTCACTGATACCTGCATCACTTACAACCCACTGGTCTAAATTTAAGCAGAAAACATTAAAAGGTTAATGTCAGCTTCTTCAAAGTAATATGGATACTACAACAGCTGCTATTAAATTTCTTATGGACTTTAAATTACAACGAACATCCCAAATTTCCCCACTGGGGATTAATAAAGTACTGTCAATCAATCAAATGCTTCCAAATACTAGTGAACTCATGTTTCACAGTTTAAATTGGTAAATGAGCAGATGTCATGCTCAAAATATTAATCCAATATGTAGGCTACATATACAGACCTGATTTAAATAGGAGAATAGGATAAGACAAAAGACTTCTGGTCAAATTACCAGAGTCCGCAGTCATTGTGTGATGCTAACAGTGAATATAAACCATAAGGTTGCACTCAGACAAGTGTTTCAGGCTTCATCACTTTGAACAGCGTGATGTCATACATTGCCAAACTGAAATGTGGATTTGCTGCTTCATTACAAATTCATATCATGTGTGTGATTGCTTCAATATGATTTATGGAGTTCCACAAGACTAAGTCCCTGGAACTGTTATATTTTTGTTACATTTTACTTTAAATGTCCAATCTGGGTTTTAATACATTTAATTTCATCCTGTTTCATTTATTACCAGAATACTACTCATTAGGTTTTCATTAAGTTAATGCAAAACTTTACCATAAAATAGTAGCCAATGTTTTTTTTTTGTTTAATATTCTTAGCTCTTGAAGTGTTGAGACTGTACTTCACCTGGTTTGGGGCAAAGCCAGTGTTATGAGGAACAAACAGCGTGACTTCAGCCTCCCTGTGAGATAAAAACTTCATGAGTTGTTGGCCTTCCAAGGCTGAGCTGCTGTACTCCAACAAAAACTAAAAATAGAGAGAGGGGACAGTTTATTTAGACTAGAAAAACATTTAATTTACTTTTAATCATTCATATTCTGTAGAACTGAAAAACAGCATAAGCACTGGCAGCAATATGAAAAACAAAGTTTTAAATGAAAAAGTGAAAATTAAGTACACCCTTACACCTTCCATGGGAAATAAGAGGGTTAGCGTTAGCTAAGGGCTACTAATCAAATGCACTTTATTAACTGATCCTCAGTCAGTGCGATCACCTCTGTAAAAGCAGAAGTTTTGGTAGTTTACTGATCTGGAACATTCAGGTGTGTGTTAGCACAATGCCAAGTAGGAAAGATCCCAGCAATGATCTTAGAGAAGCAACTGCTGCTGCTTATCTGTGTGTAGTGTCATAAGGTTATTTCAAAACAATTTGAATTGTACAGCACTGTACAGCATTGTACAGTGAGAAAGATTATTTACAAGTGGAAAACATTCAAGACAGCAACCAGCTTTCTCAGGAGTGGAAGTCCCAGCACATTTAATCCAAGGTTAGACTGTGCAATGCTCAGAGAAACTGAAAATGCAAGAGCTACATCTCAGACTCTACAGGCCTCAGTTAGGATGTTAAGCATTAAAGTTCATGCACAGTTAGAAAAAGACTGAACAAGTATGGCTTGTTTGGAAGGGTTGCCAGGAGAAAGAATCTTCTCTTCGAAAAGAACATAGCACAGCTTAGGTTAGCAAAGTTGCATCATAACAAAGACTTCTGGAACAATGTCCTTCAGACAAACGAGACCAAAGTGGCAAAAACCAAACACAGCACATCAGCACAAACACCTTGTAGCAACTGTTAAGCATGATGGCGATGGGGGTGATGATTTGGGGTTGTTTTGTAGCCACAGGATTTGGACGCCTTGCAGCCATTGAGTCAACCACGACTTCCTCTCTGTACCAAAGTGTTCCAGCGTAAAATATGAGGCCATCTGTCATGCAGCTGAAGGTTGAGGAAATTGGGTCATGTGAAAGGACAATGATCCCAAGCCCATCAGTAAATCCATGATGGTCGAAAAAGAAAAGAATCAAGATTTCACAATGGCCCAGTCACAGTCCAGACCTCAACTGAATGAAATGCTGTGGCATAAACGACCTTAGTGAATTGAAGCTCCAAGCTATTGGATCATGGGGTGTGTATTCAGTTTATCACATGACTGCAAACAGCCCTGTGGAAACTTTCTTTATCACTTAACTGTAAACACAGTAATTTCACTAATGCAAGCCATCACATTTGGACCAAGCTTCAACCTCAAAAATGAACCTGGCTTATGGTTCTTTAATGTTCTGCTCTGTTGTCCTAAGAGTCTTTTTTTATATTTTTCTCAGAGTTGGGAAAACATCCACAATTTCAGTTACCTAACTTTCAAACGGTGTACTAAAGCTTTGAGTAGCAGTGGCTTTTTCTATTGTGAATCTTTAGGATAACGCTCTTCAGTTCATCGTTTGCATTTTCCCTTAAACCCACAGATTTAAATTTTTTTGTTTGTCTGAAGTCAGCGTCCCTGGTAGCGTAGTAGTTTGGGCATTTGCCTTTGAAGCGAAAGGTCCCTGGTTCAATTCCAGGCAGGGATACAAGCTCCTCTCACCATGGAGGGTTGCGTCAGGAAGGGCATCTGGCATAAAACTTCTGCCAAATTACCAATGTGGATTAATCTGCTGCGGCGACCCCTTGGTAGAGAATACAAGGGAGCAGCCGAAAGGTACATGTTTGTCTGAAGTCAAAATGTATTAAACTTTTTGCAACAGTTGATATAATTTATTGTAGGAGCATCACAGGAAATGGGCTGTTCATGAGTGAAACTAAAACCAAATTGGTCCCTGTGATCGAAAACACTACAGCATGCAGGGACTAGAAAGTCAGCTCATGTGTCTCCCATATTAGCTTCTCACTTTTGGTTTGCGCTGCTATTTGCAAGGGCAACAATGGCAAGAATAAACTCGACCTGACACACTTCGTCTGTGACAGACAATTAACCTCTCTCAGTCCCAAACCAACATCTTTGTGGGATAATGCTAATGGAAGCTTATTACGAAGGCCTGCCTACCCCTCCTTACGAGTCATACAATTCCAGCCCAAAGCTCCGTGGCATTTGTTGGGGAAACAAGCTGATATGCCCAAGGGGTCTGAATGTCCCTCATGATTACTGTGCTCTCAGTGCAATAAATGATGGAAATAAACATGGACTTTCGCTTTGTTCACTCTTTGGTATGTTTAAATGTGCCAAAATACTGCTGTAAAACCACTGGTTCATGAGCTAAAGTACACAATTGTAATGTCAAATTCCTGGTCAGAGCCGGATCAGATCTGGGTGAACTGGACAAACAAGCTGATGTGTCGAAGCGGTCTGATTTCCCCTCATGATTACTGTATGTTACTCTTTGTGCATTAAAAGCTGTAAAAGGACATGAAACCTTACTTCTGGATCAGACCCAGATTAATTTTATTTCTCTGTCTTTACGTAGAATGCAATTTCCCCCCTGGGATAATAAAGTATTCTGATTCTGATTCTGAAAATGGGCTGGCTCCATAGTGTTGTGGCCTCGCATGTGAGAGATCCCTGGTTTGAGCTGAAGGAAGCAGTCTTTTTGTGGACTTTGGGCTTTGTTCACTGCTTGGTAGGTGTAAATGCAGACACTGAAGTGATATTTGCCTCATACGAATAAAATTTCACCAATTTTAACATATTTTTCCCAGTAAGATCCAGAAGTATCATTTATATTTGGGCTAGAGAGCTGAAATGAAATTGCAACCTATTACTCCTCTGTGGGCATTATACCCGCCAAGTTTGGTGAAGCTTCTCCAATTCTGTAATGAATTATTGAGATAACATCGTAAATCTCTACAGCGAAAAACAGCACGACCGGGTCAAAACAATAACATCTCTCAAGTTTCCTTTGGGAAACATAAAAGGTTCTATTGTATTACACAACATGACACATTCCCACTTCTGAGTAAACAGGAAAAGACAAATTCCTCCTTGCTAAAAAGGCTAAAACCTAAAGGATGTGTGGTGTTGAACAGATTACTTTACACTGAAAGGAAGCCAGAAGAGTTAAAAAAGGAACTGGTCTGGTTTCATGTTGTGAGCAGAAACCACCAGGAACCAAAATACAACAGCTAAGAAATTTCCTTGGTAACTACAAGACCTGAGGACATCTGTAGCTTTTAAATTCCCGAACTGAATCCTCCTACATCTTTTAAT
>VUQH01040949.1:0-13193 GCA_015106775.1 Etroplus canarensis
ATATATAGATATATATATATATATATATATATATATATATATATATATATATATATATACACATATATATAGCAACCCAACTCTTTTACAGCAATTCTGAGCTGAATTCGCACCCATTTTAACATGATTCAAGCAACACAGGAAGACGCAGATAAACACAGGAAAGCACATGGCCCATGCACCACGCACGTGCTCTTCCTTCCTGTGTAATCTTGATTGCTGCATATATGGTGGATTTCACCAGGTGAGCTTTTATCTAGTCTAATCACAAACTCAAATGTTTTATTGCCCTTAATGAACAGCTTACCACCTGTTTGGGGTGTGCAAACTGCGTGACGTGAGCAGATTCCTGTCACTTTTGCTTTAAGATGTTCGTTCGTGCTCTGGCATTTTTGGTAATTAAACTGCTTTCGGTCTTTTTTCGGGTGAAAGCAATTTACCCAACTCCATCCAAGAATAGTAATTTTCCACAGCTTAGACACGTTAACTATTTACACGAGGCTGGAAGGCTCCCGGAGGGGCGTGGCTATGGAATAGTACTTGGAATACAAAGAGGAGTGAATGAAAAGAGTGTCTGCCTGTTGAAAGGCAAACCCCCGACATCCCTGTAATGGACTAACTTGCTAAATATCTACATGTAACTGGTAAATCAGAGCAGCATACTTCCCAGGACTCTAAGTGGCTTCTTGCAACAGCAAATCTGAGGTTGATGGCTTTGGATGACTGATTTTTGTCTAAGATAATGCTAGAGTGTCACTACCTTGACACTTCAAGTACTTTACTTGAGTGTTTCTATTTGATGCTACTTTCTAGCTTGAGGGAAATTATGCATTTCTTCCACTACACCTATTTGACAGTAATAAGTCATTAGAGTTGCAGTGAGTTGCTTTAGAAGATCAACATTCTGCACCAAAAAGATTCAACCAGCATGGTGTACTGCCATTGCTGATGGGATAAAATATGGTGCACTGACCCAGAATAAGTCACACAACAGTATCTAAATTTCACATGTAAAAGCTGTACTGCGGAAATGTCGTTAACACCAACATAACAGTAATTCAGTAATTCATATTCAGAGGGTTTTTGGCCAAAAGGAGACTTGCACGTTTGCATTTTACTGATGCTTTTAAATAAAGGACTTGTATTTCTAAGAACTTCTTATGTAAGAAACTTTTTCTTTTGCATAGTACTCTGAATGCAAAATTGAAACATGGGGCATATATTTAATATTAATAATAAGGCATACTCTTGAGATTTCTGTGGCTGGTCCAAGTATGTTTGCTTTAGTACCTATGGAGCTACTTATCTTGCTAATCTTATTCATGGTTTATTTTTTTTGCTATAAAAACTGGAACTCTTGGCAAAGTAGCCACAGTTTTTAAAAGTGTGCTGCTTCTTCATTTCCATGTCCTCTACAGGCTGTATACACTGTACTGATGTGAATTCCGACTTCAAGCTGGGAAAACATAAGCTGTAACGCATCAGCACTGGCAATAACATGTTCACAGTCATTAATATAGCATTAACAGTGTTTTACAAATGCAAAATGATGTAATCAGCTAAGTGATAAAAGCTACTTGCAAAACGTGCCAACTGTTGGCTTTCTACTCATTAAGGCAGGCAACTTCTTATCCCAAAAAATACTGCAAAATTCAAATATCATATCTGATAATGATTTCAGTGTGCTGTGCTAGCATTCAAAGCTTCATATTTATTAGAAGAGTAATTAAAAGAAGCAATTGTCAGCTTTTATTGCTTGATCATGTTATTGTCACAAGTCTGCAGGACAGATGGCTGTTAATCAGAATCAAAATCAGAATACTTTAAGCCCTAGGGGAAATTGCTTAAGTATATATAAATAGGAATATAAAATCTATCTATCTATCTATCTATCTATATAGGGTACAGAAGTAAAGTGTATACAGTCACACAGTGGGATATAGAGAAATGAGTGACTGAGTGTGAATATGAAGACGAAATATGATAAATAATATATAGATACGTAAATGTTGTATACATATCGGAATCACACTTTCTTAATCCCTGGGGGGGAAATTGCTTATAAAGCAAACCTAACAAACTTTTCCTTATTTTCTATTGTATAAAAACCCTACTATTGCAATAGCACTCATATTAAACATAGTACTTTCTTAATCATGAGGTCTTTATTAGCCCTTTACACCTTGTTAGTACTGTGATTTTGACCCTACCATCCAAATGCTACTGTCAAATGTTGGTGAGCCTGTGTGAACTGTAGCCTCAGTGGCCCCCAGTGTGGCCTTCTGGTGCTACAGCAGCAGAAGAGTTTCAAGGTTCACCATGCTGTGCATTCAGAGATGCTCTTCTGCATACCTTGGTTTGAACAAGTGGTTAATTGAGTTACTAATGCATTCCTATCAGTTTGAAACAGTTTGGTTGTTCTCTTCTCACCTCTGGCATCAATAAGGTCTAGGTATTTTCTCTTTATCAAACCATTCTCTATGTGTGTGTGGGAAAATCCCCATAGATGAGCAGTTTGTGAAATACTCAGACCAGCTCATCTGGCAGGATCACATTCAAAGTCACTTAAATCACCTTTCTTCCCCATTCAGATGCTCTGTTTGAACATCAGCAGCTCATCTTGACCATGTCTACATGCCTAAATGCAGCTTCAGCCATCTGATTGACTGATTAGATCATTTTGTTATTGAACAGTGTGTCTAATAAAGTGGCTAGTGTGTCTGTGCGAGTAATCCCAGTAAGTTTAGGCTTGAGACAGCTCTTAACACTCAGTGAGGTTTTTTTTCCTTCGCTCTTAATGATGTCAGTTAAAGTGGATTGTCCTTATACCAGGGGTGTCAAACTTCCGGCTTGCGGGCCACTTCCGGCCCCGCCCCTACCTCCAGTCACCGATTTGATGTCAAAAATATCATGTGATTCAGCCCTTTAAAGGGCCACATTGTAATTATATACAGAAATTTGGACGAAATTTTGTTGGCAGTTGGCAAACAGAGTGCATTATAGCCACCAACTAGTATCCCGTCCACCCGTATCATCCCCACGCAGGGCCCGCGACCCCAGCGTCATCAGCCAAGGCCGTGGGCCTTTTCAAACCAAAAACTGCACCGAAGCCTGAACGCGGAGTTCAGGTGGTGCTGCTTCCTCTTAGCCCCCTTAGATTGTAGCTGTTCAAATCTTCCGTTTTTAAAGGGGCAGCCAAGCAGCTTAAAAGGAGGAAGGCCTTAAAGAAAAGAGTGGCTACAAAGTGAATGAAGTGATGGGCTACACTAAGGTCCACTGTAAGATTAAAAAAAAGGATTTCGAACTTTACTCCTTTGAACTTTTGTTAATCATGCAAAGATACTCTAGAGTTCAAGAAATATTAGAGTTAGAAATGAGCATAATATTTCTTCTTAAATGGAAATGGAAAGCAGTAGTGGTCTCTTTTCCATTTTTGACGTCAAGGTCAAGCTGGCTAGGCGATCAGTAGTAACAGTTCCTATTAAAAAGTTTTGGATTATAAACAATTATGATGTAGAAATTTGTCAGAGGAGGCAGCCCTCCTCACATTCAGGATTGGGAAATCTAATTGTTCCAGACTCGGAGCATTCTGTTTCTAGTTCTCCTCACTTAAATCCACTTCAATTTATCATCAGTTCAGTATTTATAGCCTATAAATAAGAGCATACCGACTGCCTTTCTCAGAAGTTTCCTTTTTGCTATTAACCAGATGCCTTCTGCAAAAGTGTTCAGAATTAATGTGCTGGCAATGTTCCATGTTCGCAACATACCAACAGAATGACTTTATAATAGGATTTTGTGCCCAAGGAGGCAATAAAGTCTAATGAGGAACAACAGTCCTTGAAAACAAAACCCATCATTTGCAAACAACAATACTGCACTGCTACAATGCATGCCTGTGTATTCTCACAATGAAATATGATCACCCTGATGTCAGGGTATGTGTTCACTGCTCAAGCGAATTTTCAAAAACGTGTCAAAAGCCATTTATTTATCTGGCGCCCGGCCGAAAAGTCAGACTCACCTGAGACGAGGCACGTTTCCTGACATTCTGCCAAGGTCTCAAAGTTATTGGCGTTTCCTCCACAGCCTCCGTATTCGAACAGCTGACAGCGTCCTGTGTCGACACTGAAGAAGAATCTGTCCTTTATGGCCTTGCAGGGCCCTGGCTCGTCCTTCAGGGCGCACAGCTCATTGAAGATGAAGAGCTCAGGTGGCGAGCCGTGTGCTGAGATGGGACAGGTACACAACTTTTAGTACTTGGCTTCTAGTGGCACTCAGTAAAAAGGATTTCTTATAGGGGAAGAAATTAGGTCACAGCATCAAACTCTAACCTCGGGCTCTGAGATAAGGTAAAGTTGCATGGCAATATAATTTCCAAAAGACTTCAGTGTAAACGGCTTGACAGCTGACTGTCTTTATGTACTGGGTTGTGGCTAAAGATTTACTTACTGCAGAGAATGGCAAGCTGTGTGACCTGACTGAATAATTAAAATGTGCAAATGTCAAGTCAGCAAAAGCTAGTCACATACTTTACTTTTATGACATAACTTAAAATAAAGTTTCTAGTTTGGGCAGTGGCATATGGGTGTTTGTATATTTTTTTTTTCTTCACTGGATTTGCACTGAATAAGGAAGCACCAGAAAACAGCAAAAAATAAATAAATAAATAAATAAAAAAAACTCAACTACATAAAAGCGGATCAGATCCATGCAGGTGGCAGCTGGAAGGAAAAGACTGAGTGAAAGCCGCACAAATTTCCCAGCATGTCGCACACGGTGATGGTTTACACTGCGGCGCATCAAATTATTTATTGCACAGACGGAGAGGCTGCATCATTAGTGTGTTAAATGTTTGGCCCCCGTGCAGTGAACTTGCTTGATCACCTGGAGGCTGAGGTCACATTATTCATAACTGTCTTGATCAGTGGACAATGAAGCTTTGCACAGACACCACTCTCTAATGTCATTAACATTTATAAAAGCTGGCTTTGTCAGATCCCTGAAAAAAAAAAAAAAAAAGGTGACATGAAACCCTCTGAGCTCTGCTAACCACTGTTGTGAATGTTAAATCACTGTCTCAGTGTGCTGCTGGGAAATAGCTTTCTCTGCCCTCATCCCTGCTGTTTTTAGGTCAGGTCTCTGTTATGCTCGCCTGCAGCAGCGCACTTACTTCAAAACCCACTGAGATCTCTTTCGTTTGTTGGATGTCCATCCAAAGGGCGTTTGTAGATGGTCAAAGCCTGAGTGACAGCACTTTTTAAAAATCTCTTTATGGATTCTGCAATATATGCTAATATTGAGGAAAAACGGATATTGTGTGACCTCTCACTGATTGTTTTCTACCGTCACTGCCTTTTTCATGAATGAGCAGAGAGTGAAGAGTGATGTTTGTGTCCTGGGAATGTGAAATCAAGAGTCACTCAATATAAACCCACGCACAAAGAAGCACATAGGAACACAAAACACTCAAACGTTGATTGCTTTTGCTGTGGATCCTCAGGAATAGGTGGGGCTTGCCTCTCTGAAAGAATGCATGACAGCTTGTGCTGGTAAGACTACCAGTACTGCTTATTCTGCAGAGAATGTTTGAGGTAAATATAGCCCAAATGTATCACTTGCTTTTATTTTCACTGTCATTCTCAGGACTTGTCCTAGACCTGCTTTGACAAGAGGTCAGAATGTGAGGCAAAAATGTAAAGAATGCTCAAGCGAGTTTAGGAGGTTTTAGAGTCGTTTTTGCACCCCAGCCCTGAACGTTCCTATTACCTGGTGGAGATGCATATATACTACTGGTTTTCACATTTTGCTGCCAAGGAGCCAGACTTTCTTTAAGTGGTCTTCAGTAATAGTTCTGAAGTCTTTCAAGGTTTTTCTTTTGTACATTGGCTGCTTTTTCACTCCAACCTGACCAGTTTTAGAGGAATGTTTTAATTTGTTAAGCCACTTAACATTAACCTATGAATCATTCAAGCATAAAAAGGCACCTAACACAAAAGATGAACCAGTGTTGTGTCTACACATAACAGACAACTGAGCAAAGAACCAAATTTTAAATTGTGTCTTTCGGCACTTAGTTACTAGCAGCCTGTCACAAAAACACATCATCTGTTCCCATTTCTTTTGCTGAAGCTATGAAAAATCCCAAAGATAACACAGTTTGAAAGGCTTGAAATTGAATTTTTGCACCAACAAGGTGGTTCCCAAAGAGCTGTTAACCAAAAACTTTGCAGAGCTCAGCATGGTGAGCAGCGTGTCCTTAAAAATTTTTTAGGAAACTGGACAAGTGGAGGACAAAAGACAAAGTGTCAGGCCTAAAAAAAAAACTATCTACAGCAGATGAGCAGTGTCTGAAGTTCATGTCTTTAAGAAATAGTAAAAAAAAAGAAATCCAGAAAAGACCTGACACAGGACCTGAGAGATACATCTGGCATTTCAGCTGATCCACCTACTGTTTAATGAAACCTCATTAGAAGGATGTCAAGAAGCCATTCTTAAGGAAGGGAAACAGGGAGAAAAGGAAGACATGGCATTAAAATCACTGGCAAAAGGCTTAATTTCAAATCTTTGGTTCAAAATCATCATCAATAATTACAGAGGAGGTCAGGAGAGAGGTCCAACAGTCAGATTTTGATCCACCATGCAATATCATCTGGAAAGCATTGACAATGGCTTCAGTTTTTAGCTTGACAATGATCTCAAGCAAACTGCCAGTGCGGTAAAAAACCAACCTTAATAGAACAAAAATACACAATCGAACACTATCAGTCATGGATTCACCTTCCCAGAGCCCAGACCTCTACATTACTGAAGCAGTGTGGGGTCATGGGGATTAATAAAGTATTCTGATTCTGACTGACAGAGAACAGAACAAAAGCCAAAGAACAGCTTTAGAATGTTCATCAGGAAGCCTGGAGAACTATTCCTAAAGACGACTGGATAGCTTGGCTCAGAGAGTTCAGGCTTTGTGAAAGAATAAAGGTGGTCTTATCAAATTTTCACTTTCAAGCTGGTTAGAATTTTACAAACTCTGTTTTTGCCTGATGTACTGCATGTCCATTTATGCGCATACATGTTTCAGTAGTGTAAGAATGGATTAGTTCAGAGCTTTTTCTCCCTGCTCAATGGTACAAATCTATGTAGTGAGAAACTGAGCTCGTGCCAGACAAGAGAATTTTCCAATGAACTCAGAGCAAGCAAGTGGACATCGTGTCCTGCCTCCGCCCTTCAGTCTATGACTGCCTGATTTTCTCAGTGCCCAACCACATTTTGATTTCTGTCTGTGCTTCTGGGGTACAGCTGCACATCAGCTCTAACTATAAGGCCACCACTGCACTCAGGGCCGAATGGAAAACAAGACATAGGGAATCCCAGAAGGCATAAAGAATGGCAGTAAGACAACCAAAATGCACAACAAACACCCACTTTCTTAAAAACCTATCTAACTAAGGGTCATGGGAAGGCCGCAGCCCATAATGCTGCCAGGCAGGGCACACCCAGGACAGGCCACCAGTCCATCACAAGACTAACAGAGATACAGACAACCATACCTACAGCCATTTCGGAGTCAACAACCAACTTCAGAAGCATATCTTTGGACTGTGGAGGGAACCAGCACAGGTAGAACAAGAAAACTCAACATGGCAAGGTCTCATCCGACCAGGACCTTCTTACTGTCAGGAAAAAGTGCTAACCACTGTACCACGATGCCAGCCTACAGAAGAAACATAATCAAATAAGATTTGTAAGCTATATAATGCATATAATAATTTAACCCACAGATTTTTGAATAATCACCCATTTTAGGTTTTTGCTAATGGGAAGCTCAAAAAACAAACATTAGCTTTGTTTCCAGTCAGGTTTAAAGTTCCAATAAAATGCATTCTCTAATAAGAACCCCCCTGCCCTGCCCTATCAGCACAGTCAACAGTCACTCTGCCCGGAAAGGTAATGAGGGCAGCGGCTCATCCTTTCAGCGTCTCTTTTTCTTTTACCTGTCCAATTCTAGCTTATAACCTGGCACTGGGGACGCCAATCAAATATTCCCAATCTCTTTCCTTCCACCCAAACTGTATTACTGCTAATGCATGTCGTGCAGGCAGAAGAGCTTCCCTGCAGAGCCCTGTGGTATGGGGGTTTTTTTTCCCGCTCTTCTTGTTGTGGCTGATAAGCAGAAGCAGACTGGGTCATCTATCAGGGGAGAAATTGCACATTGACGCAGGTTATGTGGGTCTGTCTGGTACCCCTACCAATTTTTGGCTCTGTAGACATTCCATAACTTTGGAACACACTAAGCAAACTTTACAGGGGAAAGATGGCCTTTTACAAATATTTGTCCTCGTCTCTGTGACTGAATTCCTCAAGCTACCATGGCTGCAACACAGAAAATTCCTTTAAAATAAAAGAGCAGACATGCTGCAGACTGGTCTTTGTGAAAGGCAGCGTCTTGTAATAAGAATGTTCAATAAACCAGAATCTGACTGTCCGAGGAGATGGAAAGAAAACGGGTTCCTCATATTGATTCCTGCCCGTTCTGTCTGAGAGAAACTGAAGTAATAACTGCTGTTTTCTTCATGCTTTCTTTCTCTTCTGTCGTCACTATTCAGACAGAGGCATTGTGAGGCAGTGAAAAAGAAACACCGCAGAAGGCAATGTTAAAAGCCAAATTAAGACATTTTCTTTGCAAGGAAACCAGAAAGTTCCAGAGACTCTACCAAGAAGCACTGAAACTGTTCTAGGGCCATGTAGCGGACCAGCAATTCAATAAACAGTCATTACGGCTGTACAGGTGTATAAAATTAAGCAGCTAGCCATGCAGTCTGCCTTTACAAACATTTATGAAAGAATGGGTCGTTCTAAAGAGCTCAGTGAATTACAGCGTAGTCCTACAGGATTCCTACAGGAACAGGATCCCGCCATTCCAAAAAGTCAGTTTGTTATGTAAAGATAGACAAGTCTGGGTTTGGATAATGCCAGGAGAACATTAGGCACCAAAATTTCATTGTGCCAACTGTAAAGTTTGCTGAAGGAGGAATAATGTACCTTTGGCTGCTCCTTTGTATTTTTTCCAAAGGGTTGCCACAGCGGATTCATCCACATTGGTAATTTAATTTAGGTTTAATGTCGGATGCCCTTCCAGATGTAACCCTCCATGGTGAGAAGGGCTTCTGTCCCCACATGGATTTGAACCAGGGTCTTTTACTTGTACGGCAAATGTGTAAACCATGAGGGAGGGATAATGCTATGGGGTTATTTGTCTGGGGTTGGCCTGAGCCCCTAACTATAGTGACGGGAAATCTTAATTCTTCAGCTTACCAAGACATTTTTGACAATTCTATGCTTACAACTTTGTAGGGTAAAAAAAAAAAGTTTTCTGTTCCAGCATGTCTATGCCCCAGTGCACGAAGCAAGGTCAATTAAGGCATAGTTGGATGGGTTTGGTGTGGAAGAACTTGACTGACCCACACAGAGCCCTGACTTCAACCCCATCAGACATCTCTGGGATGACCTAGAAATGAGTTTGAGAGTCAGGCTGTCTTGCCCAACATCAGTGTCTGACCTCTGTTATAGCTGCAAAGGGGGAACCAATCCATATTAATGCCTTTGGATTAAGAATGGGATGTCATAAAAGCTCCTGTAGGTGGCCCAGTAATTTTGTCCATATAGTGTAGGTGCCATGAGATCTCATACAACAAATGTTTACTTTTGACTTGAAGTTTGACCTGTAGCTTGCCTTCTATTTAAATTTCTTGGTGATATTTCAAAGAAAAGTGTCGTTTTGCGTCCCTGGTCTATTGCTGCCAATGCATGCTAATAAAATGCAAAATAACTTTCATACCGAGGCACATCGGTCCATTAATCAGAATCACAATACTTTAACAGCCAGAGTCTAATAATTGACCTTCGCCAAGATGGCGGAGGTATATGTTTTCATCTGTGTTTTCGGTCTGTTTGTGTGCAAAATAACTCAAAAAGTTATGAATGGATTTGGCTGAAGTTTTTTTTTTTTATGGCTTCGGAACCATAAAAGGGAGGGGTGATTAAATTTTGTGAAGAATTGGGTGATGGGATCATGCCGAACAAAAAATCCTGAAATCAATAACTATTGAAGTAATAGTGATAAATATCTGCATGCATTCGTGATCATCAAAGGCATGATGATGATCATGCCTTTGATGTCAGTGTCTTTGATGATCATGCCTTGGATCATGCTTGGTGGAGGTCTGCACTCTATGAGTGCTTTTCTAGTTATTTTTTTAATTTAAAAAAATGAAACCTGCAGCGATCAGATTAATTTCTTTATAGAGTCAGAATAAAGTTCATTTCCACAGTACTCATTCCATCAGTGCACAAAGAGTCATGTCAGGTACTCCCACTGGTTTTCCCCTGAACAATGCTAGGTTAGCATAAATGAAACTCATCACTGCCTCCAGTATTTTACTATTAATAGCTCCAGCAGTCCTTCCTTTTTATGCACTCTTTTAATGGAAAACCCATCAGTACAATCAAGTATAATCAGGAGAGCTGGGAAGAAGAATAGACTAAGATTAATTGCACAGATGGTGTTTAAAAAGAAATGCTCAGAGCTCTTGAGCGGTGAGTCTGACATGAATGATTTGCCAGCATTTGTGCATCTTGTAGGCCCGCAGCTACACAGTTCAGGTTTTATGGGACGGCATCATGAAATTACAGCTGAACGTGCCAAAGGCTACTCGGTGATTAAACATTAAAATATGCTGAATGAATAGAGCTAGTATTTTTATTTCCTGTCAGTCCCCCAAATCATTCAAGGGAAGCCGGTCTTCCAGCCTGGCACTTGTTAGAAGATGACTTTTATTACAATCATAAAATGAATGACAACAAAGATTTTTAGTATAAGCTGTGTTTTGCACAAGGGAATTTGCAGGCTAGAATTTAATCTTTAAAGTATATTGGGTTAAAAGTCAATAAAAATGCACACACACTTTCACACACACACACACACACACACCCCTTGCAAACAGGCTCTAAATGCAAACAACCTTTGAGATCAATCTACAAATCCACCCAAAGCTCCAGATCTGTCATCAGGAATCCTTCACACTGTTGAACAGAGGGTAAGTAAATATATTGTTCACAAAATGCATCAGCAAAATCCTTGGACGTCGACCAACAAATCAGACGGCTCCTTGAAATATGGACCATGCTGAGTGGGGAAGGAGATTTGAGATGCATCACATTTCCATTGGCAGCTAGTCTTCTGAGTACTGCTGACAGGTTCAGCTTGGCCAGGATTTTGGCACACACACACACACACACACACACACACACACACACACACACACAGGGATAAAGATCTGAGTTGCTCAACATGTGCACTGTGCCAAGCACCTCTGTAATTCCTGATATGGGCAGGTTGAGTCTGATTGAGGCCTAGTCCCAGCTTGTTTAGTGTACCAGAAGATTATCCTGCATCTTCATTTCTAGGTCCCTTTGCACAGGGGATTGAATTACCTATAAAGCAGCCACAAAACGACAAACAAAAACAAGCTGCCCATGAAAAAGCAGAAGGGAAAACACCAAAGAGCACACATCATCATCAGGATGACAGTAAAGCATGATGTACTAAAAGACAAGCTGGAGAAAGTGAGACAGACCTAGATGGAAAACAAAGATAAAGAGCAGAGTAATGCCACAATCTTGACAGCTCCCAGTGCTTTTGTCATCTATAGCCTCAACTCTATGACTTTGCACTGCAGGAGGGAAAACAGTCCTCAGCATTTTCCCACATGCTCTGTGACTTGAAAAGAAGCAGCAGGGGAAAAAAAACAGGATTTACTCACTAAGCAGAATAAGTGTATGAAATGACCATAGTATCAGAACAATATAATATTTTGTATCTCTTCACTGGAACTTGCAGTGAGAGGTCCAAAGAGATGTAGATGCGTGCGAAGGAGGCCATTATGAGGCTGAAAAAACAGACTAGACGATCAGAGAGAGAGCAAAAACTCAAAAGATCTGGATTCTGGATTATTTTGAAAAAGAAGAAATGCACTGGCCAGCTCAGCAACACCAAAAGATCCGGAAGACCACAGAAAAAAACTAAAGTTTAGGATCACATAATTCTTGACTTGGTTAAGAAAAAGCCATTCACAACATCTAGCCAGATCAAGAAAACTCTCAAAGAGGTAGTTGTATCATTTTTAGGGTCTACAATCAAGAGACACCTTCATAAATTTAAATACATGAGGTTTAGCACAGTGTGCAAACCACCGGTTACACTCAAGAACAGGAAGGTAGGTTAGACTTTGCCAGAAAACATCTAAAAGAGCCGGCACAGTTATGGAAAAATATTTTTCGCCAGATGAAGCCAAAATGAGCTTGCACCTAAATGAGGAGAAGACAAAAATTTGGAGAAGGAAAGGAACAGTTCATAAGCCAGAGCACACAACATCATCTGTCAAGCATGGCAGAGGCAATGTTACAGCATGGGAATGTATGGCTGCTAATGGAAGCAGGTGACTAGTGCTTGCTGGTGATGTGACTGCTTAAAGACGTAGCAGAGTGAACTCTGAAGCATGCAGGCCTGTACTCTCTGCTCGGGTTCAGCTAAATGCTGCAAAACTGATTGGACAGAGCTTCGCAGTGCAAATGGATAATGACTGCAAAAGCAACCCAAGAGTTACTCAAGGCAAAGGAATTGGCTATTATTGAATGGCCAAGTCAGTCACTTGACCTCAACCCCACAGAGCAACTTTGAGTTACTGGAAACAAAACTGAAAGCAGAGAGACTCAAATAACCCTCCTTTTGAATTACAATCTAGACACTTAGGATTATTACATGTCACTCCACACATAGGATCTTGGGGGGCAGGATGATAATCCAGAGTCAGGTGGGCGGGGCTGCAGAGGTAGCCATGCTCACCCCCTCATTGTCATCCACCCCTCAATTGTATTTTGCACCTTAGACACAGAGGGGTCCTTTGTGGGGGGTGAGGAGTTGTCACACCCGATGGTGCATCTTCACTCTTGCTCCCTCCCCCCAAATTTTAATAGCACTGTAGTTTCAACACCATTATACACACACCTACAAACACACATACTCACACATACACCACACACAAACAAACAACATGCATACACACAACATAGGTCGGGGGCTGGTGGGGGAGGGGTTGGGTCTCCATACACCCCGGTTTCTTGCACCCCCTTCG